>JAPTYR010000010.1:36624050-36635405 GCA_029814505.1 Siphamia roseigaster
ATATATATATATATATATATTTTTTTTTTTAATATTTAATTTTCTTTTCTCCAACTGAGCAGAAGAAAAAAAAATATATTTGTGCCGGTATATAAGTTTCCTTTAGTGGAAACTCTCACGTGCATCCACCTGATGTCACTGCACAAGTGACGTTAATTAACCTTTTAATTTGTTGTAACTAGCAAAGTAATGGATCAGGCGGATTTCAACACTTTATTCAATGATTCTACCCATTTATTTTTACTTTATGAAGAGGAGAGAAATATTTCTAAGAAAGTTAATGTATGTAAAAAGGCCGAGTTTGACCGAACAACCGATCTCTGTCCGTTTGGAAATGGCTGCGCGAGGAACCACAGAGGACTTACCCACGAGCTGCAGATTGAAAGGTAAGGGCAGTTTTATGGAGTTTTTACCAAAGATAATACGTGAATAAAACCTCTTAAATTAATTCTGTTTTGACCAGGAGATGACGGTTGACCTCGGCTCGGTCAAAATGTAGTAGAACATCTCATAGTAAGACCTGGCTTTGGTTTATTGAGGTGGTGGTTCTGATTCGGTCTGTCTGTCTGTCTGTCTGTCTGTCTGTCTATGTTTGTTTATTCTCAAGTAAAACACAGCTATGTGGTGTTTCTAATTATTTCTTCTGCTGGTTTATTAGTTCACATTTCTAAGATGCTTATAATGCTGAGTATGTCAAATTTGGTCTGGTATATTTACTGGGTTTCCATATGACTGGATTGGGTGACAAATTCTTAGTTTGTCAGTTGTTGGATTCAGATGGTTCTTATTCAAGTGATTCCTTGCATGAAGTCATAGTTGTTCCTGTGGTTGTGGCTACACATGTTCAAACTGTTACCTCTGAAATTTTTCACATTTCTAAATTTTTGAAGAAACTCTGGATGCGTATGGAGTTGGTCTAGTCTGGGTTCAATTTGATTTTGAACAGTGTAGTTCATGGTTTAGAATCACATGGTGCTGGATGACTTTGTCTCTGTTTCTGTGTTGAGGACTAAATATTGTAAACTGACTGATTTTTCTCAATACATTTAACCCCCACCCTGAAGGAGAGAGGGGTATGGTTTTTGGTTTGTTGTTTTTGTCTATCTCGATGCATGGTGGGTTTGTTCTGTCTGGTACCACCTGTTCACATTTTTTGAAGGATATTTTGTAGTTGTTGACATTTTTGTAATACATTTTACTTTTTTTCGCTGTAATTTTCTGGGTCTGATTCACCATAGATCATATTTGTTTAATATTTGTCTAATTATTGGTGTGTCATATTTGTTTGAATCACATGGTACTGGTGGACTTTATTTCTGTGATTGGGACTAGGTATTGTCTCCAAGTTTTATCTAATAAGGATGGTTTTGGTCGTCAGTGACAGGACTATTTGCTGTTAATTTTTGTGTGGTGGCATTTCAATTTCTACACTCTGGGTGATTTTATATCTTTCTTATTTTTATATTTTCTATTGGAAAGAGCAACATGCGCGCGACACACACACAATCTTTTTTTTATTTTTTTTATTTTTTTCAGGTAGAAGCGACAACAGGTATGTGCTGTTTTGTTTTTTTTTTTGCCACCATGCCATAACATTTACACGTGAACATTCATAACATGTTTATGAAGCTCAGTCGGTCTATTATATTTACTCTTTTTTTTTTTTCCATAATTGAGTTGTTTCATTAGTGTTGAATTTTTGGTTCGTCAGTGCTTGTTAGAAACTGGTTGTATTGGTGTAATTAGCTGTCTTGTATTGGTTCAGATTTGTGGAATTACAACTTGCATTTTGTGTTAAACTGAGTTTCATATTCAACTACACACAAACATATTTGAATGGCTGGTTTTTCATGTGTATTCACTATTCATTTGCACATTTTTTTCATATTTAATATTTCTGCTGCTGTTTTGTTTTTTAGGATTTTTTGGCCCCTGAGCCATAACATATGCTGATGTTTACATTTGTGCAATTTTTACGATGCTCAAATTAGAGCTGCAACTATCAAGTATTTTTGGGATCGAGTACTCTGTTGATTATTTTTTCGAGTAATCGAGTACTCTTATGCTGTGGTTAAATATAGGGATTGCCAATGTGTCATCATCATGACGTATTCCCAGCGCGGAACGCAAAGCATTGTGGGAATCTTTGGTATAAACAAACGCGCCGGACTTGTATTTATAGAGTTAAGAACGCAGTATTCAAGATGCCGTGAACCTGCTGTGTTATAAAGTGCAGCAGTCGTTCGCACGATAGACATGGTATAAAGCTGAACAATGGACTATCAGGGTTTTTGTGTTTTCCTTCTTGGAAAAAAATAGTTCTAGCCATGTGTCTGAGGTAACAAAAAGGAGACGAATGGTATGGATGGCCGCAGTGTGGAGGCCAAAGTGATCACACTCCACCACAATGATGGTGTGTTCCAAGCACTTTAACTGTTCACATTAGCATACCTTTATAAAGGTCCCACCAAAATCAGTTTTTACGTGACTGATTATTAAATGAATGAGCCTTGAGTTTGTGCACTGAGCTGTTAAATACTGTAGGGACTAAGGACGTTGCCCTTTGGGGTTTGGAGTCATCATTTTGCAGCTACTCGGAGCCGTGACGGGATCGGATAAAGACGTGTGGATTTTATTTCCAGAAGGACCTGTGGAATAGTGCAAGTGAATGGATTTTACCCGACGCACGGAGCGGTGAGAGTGCGCTTTTCTTTTTTATATTGGAGCGGCGTCTTTCTGGGGGACTGCACGGACTTTTCCGGAGGACTCTTATTTTTTTGACTCATGAACTATTTCTTTTATTTGGTGGATTTTCTGTGAAACTGGGATTGATTTGTCGCGGGAGAATAAGGGTTGTGTGGGTTTATGGTTCTGTTTGTTTTCGGGATACTGAGGAACAGCTCATTGAATCCACACTGTCTTTCTGTTGCTGTTTGTGGTTTTCTTTTACTAAAATACAGTGTGACCTGGCCCTGCTGCACAGACTGGAAGTTACTGTACACTTTGTGAGTGTATGCACTAACATTTAGTAATTAGTATGGGGTGCTGGAAGTTGAGCAGCAGGTTGATGTCAGCGGACCAGTCCTTATGCTCATAGGGATACAGCCCTTTGATTCTCCTTATTTTGTCCTCGTAGCGTGTCTTTGCGGTTGGATTCAGTTTTAGGCGGTATTGGTCACATGTTTTAGCAATCTCTATATACGAAAAAAGCAAGTATGAAAAAGATTGAAACCATTACTCACCTTATTAAATCCGATGGTAAAATGTGCTGGTCACTTGTTGCCAAACGCCTGTCAAATGTATCTAACGCTTGTCCCGTAGGAATTACAGCGAGGGCTTCTAGCAGAGACGTAGCTGTATCACAGACAGTGAAGAGGTATATCTAAAGAATCTTTGGCTGTATTGAACGATGGCACGAGCAGCTGCACTGGCAGCTTTGAAGAAAATAGACCTATGCGGCCGCCGACTGGAACGCAGTTTGGATGATTGGTTTTCGGCGAAACAGTCAAGAGGATTTGTGGACCACCGTCCAAGTGCGATTTTAAAGGGATTATTCATTTTGCATACTAAGTCAATCATATGATAGTAAAAAATAAATAAATAAATAAAAATCTACCGAAAGGTGAGACATTTTCATGCATGAACTTGTGTGCGAAGTAAACAAACCATCCCCCACTAGCGAGCTTGCTCACATCAGTTAAAACAAGTTAACTTACCATTTATATGTAAGATGGACTTCAACCACGATGATACCAAGGATGTTATCTTTATAAATAGTTGATGATAGCATTCGTCGCCACTTGGGGTTCAGTACCAAGACTCCGGGCTCCCAAACACCAAACTGAAGTGTCCCGTCATGAGCACCCTCCGCCCAACATGCCCGCTTATTGGATGGTAGTCTGGTAACTGAAATAAACCTCTCCCATTAGAGCATTCCTAGACCCTTACATACGACTGAAAGAAGTACAAAGGGGCAGGCCATGCCAGGCTACCAAAAACGGCCCAAAACAATACAATCCCGAAGGTGCTTCTCCGACAGTGTATGGATAGCAGCAAAATGAAATCACACCGGAAACTTTACAAGTGCGCTACTTCCTGCACAGTCATGTGACACAAACAGTCTTGTGACACAAACAGTCATGGTGGAAAGCTTGTCCCTGTGTGGTGAAACACTAATAAGAATCACAATGTTCATTTCTGTTCATGAGGGTCATTTTTGGTGGACAAAAACAACATTTTGGATTACTGGATTGTATGACTTCGGTGATCGATTGGTGTGGACTTCTGTGGAAGACAATAGTGTGCTGGTTCTAAAAGCTCCAAATGTATCATGTCTGTGGGAGCTAATGCTATAATTATGCACTGGGTTATATGCTACGGGCCCACACCATGGGCAAGCAACTCAAAAGCATTTTAATAGATGTTAAGAGCTTGACAGAAGGTTAAACGCTTGCTCGTTATCACTTGCTTTGATGGAAATGCACACAAGTGTCAAACTTAGTGAAGCCTGCCTGAAATTTTCTCATATATCTCCCTTTGGACAAATTACTTTGCCCTCAAACAGATGGGATATGTTTGTAAAACTGCCGGAATTCTCCTTTAATACATGTCGGTAGATTAGTGTTGCAGTTTGGGGAGGGGCATCGTAAACATTAGACTAATAAACATTTAAAAAACACAGGACAAATGTGTGGACAATTAAGAACAGCAGGGACAAAAGACATGGACAAGCACCTCCAACAGCTCATTGGTCAAGGATTAAAAAGATTAAGATAAATAAATAAATAATCATAATCATAAAACAGAATAATAAGATAATAAGATAAAATGAAATAAAAGGAAAAAACAGAATAAAATGAGAAAATAAAATCATTAATAAAAACTAAAATATAATTAAAAATGTCAGTAAAAATTCAGATACAAACCTGTTATAGCCAAATAAAAAAAAACATAAGGGACAATAAATAATAAATAATTTAAGACCATATTAAAATAAATAAATAAGTCAGGTCCAAGAAATAAACAGTCATATCTCAGAACATATTTAATACAGAAACAGCAGCAGCAATGAAGCTGTTTCTGTCGCGACTGGTCCTGGATTTGGGGACATTAACCGGATGGGAGGAACTGGAACTGACTGGCCAAAGGATGGGAGTCATCAGCTGAGATGGAGGTGTCCAGTCGCTGGACCTGCCTGGTGTACTTCAGTTTTGGGATCAACGCACCTACGTACAGCCAAAACTGATATGTCGCTCACCAGCCTTGTTAACCGTTTAACCCCTGATGCGTCAGCGCTGACGCATTCTAAATGGATGGTCAAGTTTAAATATTCCGAAAAATTCAACAGTTTTTTTTTTACTGTTTTTACTGAATTTTGTTGATGGAACTGATGTATGGCGATCAACAGGTGTCAAAAAGAAACCGATTTAGAAAAAAGAAAATGACAAAACTACTGGAACCAAATTACAATATTAGTTATTGATTTCATTAGGGTTAGGGTTAACTTTTCTCGTTAAATTCTTTTGAAAAATTTTTCAAGTTTTTTATTATTTTGTAAATATTCATTAGTTTTTGTTCACTTTGGTACTTATTTTATTTTTCTATATTTTGTTTTTTTTTATTACTATTTTTTCTTTAATTTTGTTCCATTTCTTTCCTACTTTGTTCAGGTTATTTACTATTTTGTTGGTTTATTACTCTTTTTTGTTGGTTTTTATTGATCACGTTGGCTGTTTTTGTTCATTTTGTTGCTTATTCTCTTTTCCCCCCATGGAACAGTTGTCAAAAAGCAACTGATTTATAAAAAGAAAAAATCTATAACTACTGGGACCAAATTACAACACTAGTTATTTAATTTTAATTTTTTTTTTTAACTTAATTTTAATTGGGTTTTTTTCTCCCCCTCAAATTTATTAATTATTTACTATTTATTAGTTGTTATTCATTTTGTTGCTTGTTTTGTTTATTTTTTGTACATTTTTTTTTAATTTTACTAATTTTTCTTTAATTTTGTTCCATTTGTGTCTTACCTTGTTCATGTTATCATTCCGTTGGTTTATTATTCATTTTTGTTTATTTTTATTGATCACATTGGCTGTTTCTGTCCATTTTGTTGCATATTTTATTTATTTATTTATTTTCTGTGGAATGGTTAAAGTCTCAGGTGTTAAAGGGTTATGTAATTATTGAAGGTATTATAATATCTTTTGTATTTTGTGTGTTTCCAGGGAAAAAATCAGGTATTTTCTTCAATTTAAGTCACTGATCATGGCGAGAAAAGTCAAGAAAAAACGACATTTTCAGTGAAAAACCATGAATGAAGTGTCTCCATCTACTGTCATTTAGCAAATTCTGTCATTTTTACTGGTGAATCAGTGTTGTAGAAGATGACGGTGTTTCTACGGTAACGACAGCACCACTGAACATCCAGATGAGTCATTATCGGTTTGTGATTTAAAGCTGAAAAACTGCAATTTACTGCAATTATTCATTTGCATTGATAGGATTAATGGATGAACAGGTATTAAACAGTTCACACCAGTCGGTGGTTTTGATTATTTGGGTTTTTATGGGATAAAGATAAAAACGGGACCTTTATCTCCATACATCAGTTCCATCAATAAAACTCAGTAAAAACAGTAAAAAAACTGTTGAATTTTTCCTGAATATTTAAATTAAACTGTTCATTGAGAAGGCGTCAGCGCTGACGCATCAGAGGTTAAAGGGTTAAAGTCACAATATTCCTGTTTTTGACTTTATTCCCCATTCCTTCCACTGCCTTTGAGCTGTGTGTGCGTGCGTGCGTGCGTGCGTGTGTGTGTGTGTGTGTGTGTGTGTGTGTGTGTGTGTGTGCGTGTGTGTGTTGAAGGATGCATCCTAAATGGAACACAGCAGAAACAGAGGCGACGACCTGAGACTGATCCGATAAAAAGACCACCGCAGGAGAGGCAGGGACGAGGATGAGGACGGGAAAACGGGAAAATGACCTCCTGTAGCTTCCTGGAGGAAATAAGAAAAGAGAAAAATATCAAACGATGGAAACTGAGAAAGAGAAAAAGACCCCAAAAAATTATCATTAACACTTTTAACACCTGAGACTATCAGTTCCACATTAAAATAATAATAATAATAATAAAATAAAATAAGCAACAAAAAGAACAAAAACAGCCAAGGCGATCAATAAAAATGAAGAAAAAATGAATAATAAACCAACAAAATAACAAGTAACATGAATAAAGACCCAAACAAAACAAAAGTGAAGTTTGGGTCTTACATGTTACTTCTTATTTTGTTGGTTTCTTATTCATTTTTATTGATCACTTTGGCTCTTTTTGTTCATTTTCTTGCTTATTTTGTTCATTTTTCTAGTTGTTTTTTAAAAAGTTTTTATTATTTTTTTCTTCACTTCTGTTCCGTTTGGCTCTTACTTTATTCATGTTACTTATGAATATATTTTTTATTATTCATTTTTATTGATCACTTTGCCTGTTTTTGTTCATTTTCTTGCTTACTTTGTTCATTTTTCTACGAGTGTTTTTATTTATTTATTTATTTTTCTTCACTTTTGATCTGTTTGGGTCTTACTTTATTCATGTTACTTAATATTTTGTTTTTTATTATTCATTTTTATTGATCACTTTGGCTGTTTTTGTTCATTTTCTTACTTATTTTGTTCATTTTTCGACTAATGTTTTTATGTTATTATTTTTTCTTCACTTTTGATCCGTTTGGGTCTTACTTTACTCATGTTACTTAATATTTAGTTTTTTATTATTCATTTTTATTAATCACTTTGGCTGTTTTTGTTCATTTTCTTGCTTATTTTGTTCATTTTTCTACTAATGTTTTTATGTTATTATTTTTTCTTCACTTTTGATCCCTTTGGGTCTTACTTTACTCATGTTACTTAATATTTATTTGTTTTATTATTCATTTTTATTGACCACTTTGGCAGTTTTTGTCCATTTTGTTCCTTATCTTATTATTTTTTCCCCTTTTTTTCACTGTGGAACTGCTCAAGTCTCTGAAGTTAAAGGGTTAAATGGATTGCTAACCTTTCTGGAATGCTTTGACGCTGTGCTGCTATATGCTAAATCTGTAACCCCCCTCCTTCCAGACACCTATAGCCTCCCAGTGCATCATCTGTGCATGTCCCCTGTTATCTGTATGGATCTGGAAGCATGGAGGCTGTGGTCAGAAATACAATAGGAGATGGGTACAGGGCGCTTGTGCTTTCTGTTGGAACGGCTGAATCTGGATCTAATCAGGTTAAATCTGGGCACAAGTAGCCTCCGCTGCTGCCACCACAGGCATCTAATGCAATTGGATGTGCACAGCCACTGCTTACAGCAAAGAATTATGGGTTCTCCTTCACTGCTTTTGGCTATCCAGTGGAGGCGTAAAGAACAAACAACACTTTGCTTCAGTCCCATGAGAACGCCACTGTTGCTGCTTCACACACACATTAGCTAACTAGCGCCATCGTGGCAGCTTCACACATCCAGCAGAAGCAGCTTTGCAGCATCAGAAGATAATAATAGTAAAAAAAAAAAAAATCTGTTTATGACGCTTGATATCATGCAGTGTCGGAACCAAACTTTGAATCTGTCGTTAACCCCCTTGACCCCTGAGACTTTAGCAGTTCCATAGGAAAAAAAAAAAGAAGAATAAAATAAGCAACAAAATGAAGAAAAACAGCCGAAGTTATCAATAAAATGAACAAAAATGAATTATAAACTAACAAAATAATAAGTAACATGACCAAAGTAAGACCCAAATGGAACAAAGTAGGAAAAAAAAAATGAAATACAAAACAAAATGTAGAAAAATGAGCAATATAAGCAACAGCATGAACAAAAACAGCCAAAGTGATCAATAAAATGAACAGGAATTAATAATAAGCCAATAAAATAATGATTACTGTGAGCAAAGTAAGACACAAATGGAACAGAAGTGAAGAAAAAATATAGAATGCAAAACAAAATGTAGAAAAAGTAACAAAATAACCAACAAAATGAACAAAACTAATTGATATTTACAAAATAATGAATAACTTGAAAATAAAATTGGGGGAAAAGACTAAAATGATAAAAAAAATAAATAAATATATAAATAACTAGTATTGTAATTTGGTTCCAGTAGTTTTAGTTTAGTCTCTTCTTTTTCTAAATCAGTTTCTTTTTGACACCTCTTTATCCTCACATCAGTTCCATCAACTGAACTCAGTAAAAACAGTAAAAAAGAAACAAACAAAAAAAACAAAACAAGAAACAGTTGAACTTTTCTGAATATTTAAACTAAACCATCCATTCAGAACGTGTCAGTGCTGACGTATCAGGGGTTAAAGGGTTAAATCTGTGTCTATTCTGTGAAGTTTACATCGATCCAGTTCAGGATGTTGTTAAAATATTGTGAATCAGTTTTGTTGTGCTGTTGCTCTACATGAGTTAATATTCAGATGACAGCTCTGTTTGGTGTCCGTTACAGAAAACACAACAACAGTTAGTTTTCCATTGGATATCTGCGCACAACTTTAATGCTATTGACTACATGTCAAATGTTATAATCTTCACTTTGACTGTTTTTGTTTGTTTTGTTGCTTGTTTTGTTAATTTTTCTACTTTTTATTTTTTTTATTCTACATTTTTTTCTTCACTTTTGTTGCATTTGTGCGTTACTTTGCTCACATTACTTCTTATTTTAGTGGTTTGTTATTCATTTCTGTTCATTTTATTTATCACTTATTGCTGTTTTTGTTCATTTTGTTGCTTATTTTGTTAATTTTTCTACGTATTGTTTTGTATTCTACATTTTTTTCTTCACTTTTGTTCCATTTGTGTCTTACTTTGCTCATGTTACTTTTTATTTTATTGGTTTGTTATTCATTTCTGTTCATTGTATTGATCACTTTGGCTGTTTTTGTTTATATTGTTGCTTACTTTGAGTCAATGAACGTCGAGAAAGGCGTCGGATCGGGGTTCAGGGTCAATGTCGCCTCCTTGTACATATGGAGAACGCCAACAAACACACTACAGCTGTCACACACGTGCGTCGGGAGATGCACGACCCACAAAGACACGGAAAGTAGTGGAAGAAGAAAGCGAAGCCTCGGGAAAACAAAGGCAGCGGAACGTTCTGGAAGCTGAAGCGTCTCCGAAAAACATCAAATCCCTTCCGCAAACAAACAAGCCCTCCTTCGCCGCCGCCGCCAAACGCTGCTTCATTTCATTTGTCAACATTCCCATTAATTCCAATCACACATCCGATAATTCCATTTTGTCTTTTGAGCGTCAGCACAAAAGAAAAAAAAAAATAAATAAATAAAAAACACTGTTCTGTTGTGCAGTTTTCCATCCTGGTGCTAAAAGCTGTGAATGGTAGCGCTGTAATGCTAATAGCTTTTTCCATAATGTGACATGCAGAGGCCTCTTAAGGCATGATGGGGCCTTTATGCGGCGGTTTAACGGCTGACAGGTTAGCGGGTTTAGTTAAGAGCCGACGTGCCTCCAGGTGCGGTCGGGGGGATTTGTGGAGGGCTTAGCTTCCAGTCGGCCACTGTTGCTCGGAGGTGCGTGGTGAAGCCGACAGGAGGTGCATGCTGGGAAGTTGGGGCTTCTGCGCTTTTTCAACTTCGCTTCAACATCATTTTTCTTTAAGTATGTAGCAAAGAAGGGAGGATGGCCTTCATGTTTGGGATTAACTGTTTGGACGTGTTCTTGGAATGGAATCAAGAATCAAATGGAGGTTTGCCTGGATAAGTGGAGGAGGCTGCATGTAAAGCTATTTTAACCCTTTAACTCCTGAGACTTTAACAGTTCCATAGGAAAAATAAAATAAGCAACAAAATGAAGAAAAATGGACAAAGTGAGCAATCAAAATGAATAATAAACTAACAAAATAATAAGTAACGTGAGTAAAGTGAGACACAAACGGGAGAAAGGTGAAGAAAAAATAAGCAAAAGAAGCAACAAAATGAACCAAAACAGCCAAAGTGATCAATAAAAACCGACAGAAATGAATAACGAAACAACAAAATAATAAGTAGCGTGAGAAGTAAGACTAATGGAACAAAATGTAGAAAAATAATAGGATAAAAACAAAATGTAGAAAAATGTGCAAAATAAGAAACAAAATGAACAAAAACAGCTAAAGTGATCAATAAAAACCAACAGAAATGAATAACGAAACAACAAAATAATAAGTAACGTGAGAAGTAAGACTAATGGAACAAAATGTAGAAAAATGTACAAAATAAGAAACAAAATGAACAAAAACAGCCAAAGTGATCAATAAAAACCAACAGAAATGAATAACGAAACAACAAAATAATAAGTAACGTGAGAAGTAAGACTAATG
>JAPTYR010000011.1:869653-880640 GCA_029814505.1 Siphamia roseigaster
TCGGTCCAGTACTTTTTGAGTTATTCGATACACACACACATACATACAAATAAATAAATAAATAAATACACAGGGATGAAAACATTATGGATTCATCTTCATATGTTTCCTGTGTGTCCTGGTCTGTGTCCTCAATCACAAGTTATGTCACTCAGTGTCTAAATTTGCTTCCTTTGTCATAGAAGCCAGTTTGGCTAGAGATCAACAGCTTGTGTTTCTCACAACTTGACTGGATGAAAACATATAAACTTACACCAACTGCACCATGGCAACAGTCAGAGTAAGTGGTCGCATAAACTGACAAAAAAATAAGGTGAAAATACATTTCTAGTAATGAACCGATTAACAGAGGGGGTCAGTGTGTCATATTTATTACCTCTGTCAAGGAGGTTATATTTTTGCTGGCATTTGTGTGTTTGTTCGTGAACTAACTCAAAAACTAATGAACAGATTTTGTTGAAATTTTGAGGGAATGTTGAAGATGGTCAAAGGAACAAATGAGTCGATTTTGGTGAAGATCCGGGCGGGAAAAAAACGCCATTATCAAAACATTTTTGTGAATAACTACTGAACTGACAATGATATCAACATTAATCCACTTGCTAGAGGAGCATTTTCATGGTGGAGGAATCTAAAGATTTAGACAAAATAATTGTAGGACTGTTAGTTTAGGTGGAAATCCCAATATAGGGGGAACTGAGCTGCTTGGTGGAGGTCTGCGATCTCAGAGTGCTTTTCTTTTAGTTGACATTGTGGTGAAATGACCAATTTCAACCAGCTGAATACAGCCCAATGATCACATATGGCAGCTGCAAAAATGTAGCGATCATTGCTTGTTTTGATCATTCTGGACTTTTCAGTTAAATGGGTAAGAACTATGGTCTACAACATAGTTAAAACCAGTGATGCACCTTAACACTGGATAACATCGGCTATGATGTTACCATAGAAACACAGTGGACTCCCGGTCATACAGTAAATGACAACTTAATGGATGCATATTTGACTTGCACAGTGAAAGAATTCATAGTTGTGTCACACAGTATCAATATTGATAAGATTAAAATCTCTACAAATGGTAGAGAATTGAACCCATTCACACAGGTGAGCTGAAACATTTGCAGGACAACAAAAATGGCATTTAAGATAATTTTGGTCCATGCATTCAGATAACAGGAAGTAACTTTTCATTTGAGAAATTATTAATAATTTTCATACAGTGCAGGAATTTATAATAATAAATAAATCTAAATTTGTAAAACTGAATAAATATTTAGACGACGAATCAGTAAATCTTGGATCCTTCATTCCCATAATCCATCAACTCTTCGCTGTATTGGTTCAATGTAGCCAATATGCAATGCAGTCTTTCTGCTAAACAATCTCCTATATGGTTAACACAGGATTCAAGCTCTACTAAGTACTTAATATAAACACTTTAACACAAATGAGATCATGAAATGCTGACAATAACTGTGTAGCCATTGATATAATACTCATCCCCATTCATAAGGAATACAGTAATGAATTAAAGATGTTAAATCTGTAGTAAAAATGCATCACCTTCCATCTTTTGTTGAAACAAGTGCAGTCCTCTTATGTTCTGATATTAATGGAGAGTAATGACCGACTTTATTTGCGACAGACCTCATGTAGTGAAGCACAACATTTCTGTCAAAACTCAGAGCATCTGACAAAGGTCCGACTTCGTTTTTGCATCAGTCCGTTGAGGTTCAGTGACTTTTCAAACACACATTTTCCAGTGCAGACAAACCTAAAAAAAAAGCGTCTTGTTTGACGCACATCACACCTCAGGGCTTTGTGAGCATACTGGTGTTTGCACTCAGCCGTCCACATTTGGAGAAAATTAAAACAAATGAAAGCCAACACTTCATTTCTGATGTTATTGCTGGTAATGAAGCACTGCTGCGATGCTTTTCGAGTCCCCCACTTCCACCCCCTTCCTCCACTCTCGTCACACACCTCTCCCGCCTCTCCAGAGACCTGGGCTTAACAAAATACAGACGGGGTGGCGGTGAACGTGCATACTGTATTTCAGCTCATACATCAACCTGCAACGGGGCTTTGAGCAGATGGACGAGGGTTTTAACTGCACCGTAATGCAAGAACAGCACAATAATTAGCATCGTTGTTGTACCGAAAAGCACTAGTTATTCCTACGCGTACCATGGGACTCGTTGTTTGCCTTAACACCCCATTTGCCTCTGCAAGGCAGCTGTGCAATAATAGGGAACTCTAAGCTGAGTTATAGTACATTTCTTAAATGCACTGTGGTAAAAAGGTAGTGCTACTGAGGAGGTGATGTCACATGCCAGACTAGGACAGGAAACCAGCCGAATAAACTGAAGGTAGACGAGGAAAAAGGTGCAGTTGCATATAAAAGACAACCATTAAGGTTCGTCTAGATTAGAAGGAGGCAGTTATGGGAGATTTATTTGCAAAGTCTGATTTAAACTCAAGCTGGACCCTTAAAGCAAATGAAAATGTAATTCTAAATATGTTTTATAGTTTCGCAAAGCTTAAGCCAACACAAATAATTAAACTAAACACACAGTATATCTAAATATGGATTAAGATTTAAAAAGGTTACTTTAACCCTATTTTCTGTGTTGACATGTTCTAATTTAATTTCTTGGTAAACCATTTTTCTTCCACGTGCCTTTGCTATTCGACCTTCAGTTTGTGATTTCCTCTGTTTCCCAGAATGCCTTTCCCTTAGGGACAGGGTGTAACCATGTTTGCTTTCAACTTTTTCTTTAAAGAAAAAAAGTCTCTCTTTGACACCAGAGCTGACACTCACTGTTGAGTTTTAAACATTTCTGCTGTCAAACTAAAAGCAGCTGCTGAACAAAACCAAAGCTTCCTTTTGGAGCTTCAAAAGACTTCTCTGTTTAGTCCATTTCATAAAAAGGTTTTAACATTTTAAACCAGAAATGAGTCTTAGGATCATACATGTTCTCATTATTTTGTTTTGGAATTAGAGCTAAAAGTAAATATTAATTTTGTTGTGATAAAAATACTCATTTTCTTAAAAAAAATTATTAAATTGTTTTCAAAAGAGCAGTCTAGAATCTAAAGCTGTTTCATAGATTTGATAGACTTTAAAAAAGGACAGAAAAAAAAATACTTTGTGCTTAAAAATACTTCAACAATCAATTCCGAGAGCAGTCACCATTGATAATGTCTCTGTTCTAAACGAAACCTCTTTAGGGTACTGACTGATAAAATCAGATACCAAACTGCAGGGTTTGAGAATTTTCTTGGCACTACGAGGCCCAAGTTCTACAGGTAAGTTTCATCATATGTGACCCTGCCTATGATAACCCAGCTAAAGTCATTTTTTGGTGAATCTCGACTATTATGTTCTTTACATTATGTAGAAGTGATTTATGCATATAGTCGAGATTCACCAAAAATGACTTTAGCTGGGTGATCATAGGCAGGGTCACATATAGGATAAAGAGCTTAGGCCCCATTACTGAGCCTTGGGGAACACCGTACAGTATTTTACTGTAAACAGACTCATGACCAGCAAACTGTACATATCGTTGTCTATTCTCAAAATAGCTGCTTAACCATTTTAGAACAACACCCCTCATTGTGATCTATTGTGTCAAATGCCTTCTTTAAATCAATAAAAACTCCCACTGTGTATTTTTTACATTCAATTGCTGTTGATATTTCTTCTACTATTTTCATTAACGCTAAAGATGTTGATCTGTTTGCTTGGAAACCATACTGACTCTCACTCAGTATTTTATTATTTTCAAAGAAACTATCAAGTTTTTTCACAAACAATTTTTCAAGTATCTTTGAAAACTGTGAAAGTAGTGATACTGGTCTATAGTTAGACTGTGTTTGTCTCCTTTTTTATAAAGTGGAATAACCTTAGCAATTTTCATTCTGTCGGGAAAATACCTGTACTAAAGGAAAGATTACAAATATAACATAACGGTTTAATTATGCAATCAATTGTTTGTTTTTTTCACTATAATCGTATCTAATCCATCACTCACACTTGATGTTTTGTTCTTAAGTTTTGCAACGGTTAACATTATTTCATTTTCACTCACTTCCCCCACAAACATTGATTGTACCACTTTACTCTCCTCATTCCAGGAACTTTTTAATTGTGGATTGTTGCTTTTATTAAATGTTTTTGCTAAATTTGGTCCAACATTCACAAAGAAAGAGTTAAATTAATTTGCCACATCTTTCATATTTTTTATAACCTTGTTCTTTTCATTAATAAAATAATTAGATAATTCTCTTGGTACAGATTTTTTTCCAATGACATTGTTTAATATTTTCCATGTACCTTTAATATTGCTTTGATTTTCCTTTAACATTTTATCATAATATTCAGTTATCAGTCCACTTTTAATATTGTTCTCTATAATATTTACAAATATATTATCAATTAATGTCGCACAAGTCGTTGTTATTCTACTAGGCTTTGTAATCAATGGATATAATTCCTTACTATAAAATAAATCCAAAAAATATAATATTGTGTATATATAATTATATAATATGTATATTTATGTTTAGATGCCATAAGTACATCAATATTAAAATCCCCACATACTATATATTTTTTATTTTCATTCAACCCACACATCAATTCATCCATACTGTCCTTAAACTGTTCTATGTTTGATCCTGGTGATCTACAGTATATGCACAAGTGACAACTCATTTTTTCCATCTCAACTTCAATTGTTATACATTCCATCAAATCATTTATTACTTTTGTCATTTGTTCAATTTGTTTACATTTCAGGTCCCTGTCCACATATATAGCCACACATCCTCCTATATTGACTATGTTGATATAATATAACTCATAACCTTCAAAATAAAAATCAGTTCCTTTCTCTTCATTCATCCATGTCTCTGATAAGGCTATCAACTTAAATCTACTTTTACATGACAACAAAAAAATCATTAACCTTAGAGAAATTAGTATAAAGACTTCAACAATTACAATGAATCAAAGAAAATATACCATTCATTTCTACCTCTTCATTAAGTTGATCAACAGAATAAAATTTGCAGTTGCCAGTAATATTGTTAAATACATACTTTTTACACTCACCCATCTCCTCCCCTGGAAGATTTAATATTTAGCATTTCAGTCAGTTGTTTTCTAACTGCTCAAACCGTGTTGGAGGCCTTCAGTAGCGGTGGGCCTGGCCCGGCGCCCGGTTGCAGGCGGTGGTGGTAGTGTCCGACCTGGCTCAGTGGCCAGCTGTCTCCGACGGCGGGGGCGGTGGGCCTGGTCCGATGACCAGCTGCCGACGTGTCAAGACCGTCTCCTGATCTGCTCTGTGGCGCACCTATGGAAGTGACGTCAACTGAAACCCTGCTATTGGGAGACTGATCTGCATCAAGACCACAGGACTATAACATAATGGCAGAACCTAACAACCTCATAAATCGAACTTGTTATTGTTTCTTTGAGAACATTCTGGTGACATACGGATCCACCGGTTTGATTTGTTTTTTTTCTTTTTGTGTCATGCAACTTAATTTTCAACTTTGTGAGTCATTTGTCATGATGGAACCTCTCTGCAGTGGTGGCAAAAGTATCCAGATTCTGTACTTGAGCAGAAATGCAGGTACTTGTCTGAAAAAAAAAAAAATATTCTGGTAAAAGTAGAAGTACTGATTCAACTCCTTTACTTAAGTAAAAGTAAGAAAGTACAACTTCTCAATTGCAATAAAGTAAAAATGTGAAGCTGCTTTTTATGGCTCTGGATGAAACAATATTTGTTTAACCAGGAAAAGTCATGAAAGTTTCAAAAGTATCCAAAAATAGAGCATTTAAAATGAGTTGCTGTGTAGGTAATGTGTTTGATCGGGTCACAGTAGTCAACTTTGTGGGTATGGGCAAGAAATTTTGGAAAAATGGAAAAAAGAAGAGTCAAAATTTCGATAAAACGTCATCATTATGAGATTAAAAAAGGTCATAAAAAAATGCATAATTATGAGATAAAAAGTCATGAATATTGAAAAAGACATGCATAATTGTGAGGAGTTGAAATCATGAGATAAAATGGCACAATCGAGATAAAAAGTCAAAATAATGAGATAAAAAGTCGGAATCATGAGATGAAAGTCATTATTATGACAAAAAAAGTCAATTTTTCTCCACTGATTTTTCCTCTGAAGTGACTTATTTTTCGTACTGTCGCATCTGTTTCGTTTGAAAAAGTAATGAGTCTTTTCTGAGATGTAAGGAGTATAAAGCATAGATATTTATAAACAAATGTAGAGAATAATAGTAAAAAGTTGCCAGAAAAAGAAGTAATCCAGTAAAGTTGACATACCAAAAAAAAAAAAAAATCTAAAGTACAGCAACAAAGAATTTCTACTTCGTTACTCCCATCTCTGCCTCTCTGACATCTTAATATTTTAAAAGGTGTGAAATCCACTGGTTTATATCATATCCCTAAACTCAATTAACAGTTTCACATGCATCATAAGTATTTTGTGTGTGGAGGGAAAACATTTTTGAGACAGATTGGTACTTGAAGTATGAGTCGACTCTTCTTTAAACATCATTAGTAGAAGGGAACATATATGGTTTCATTTTGTCGTCTTCACATCTCTTTAAAATGTTTTCTAAAAATGGAGTATCACATTGGAGTGACTACTTTTGATGTAAAGTCGATATGACAGAAAGAATCCTCGGTAGGAAGAAAGAAATGAAAGGGGAAGAGAGGATGAGAGGAGATGACTGGGATATTCTGACTGCAGGCAGTGGGAGTTGATGAGGAGGAAATCCCTGTCCCCCTAAAGAGGCTTCCTCCGAGGGTCTTTAAAAACACAGGGGGCTGCTATGGATCTTCAGCTCAGCACAGATAGAAAACAGATTCCCCAGCTGTGCAGTTCAAAAGTAGAATGAAATACTGTGCATGTCTAGAGGGGACATCACAACCTGCCACTTGAAAACTGAAAATGACTCACTGCATGTAGTCTTTAGAAGACTTAACCATTTGCTTAATCAAAGGGTAACATCATATTGTCGAAAGGGCAACCACATGAATGTCCCTCAGGAGGAAAAGAAGGTTTATCTGACTTTGAATACGAATAAAAAACATTCATGTTTCTGTTTTATTACACTTTACAGTGTTGCTAGGATTGCTGTGGTTTTGTTAGTACTTCCATTTGTTGTTTGGAAGAAGAAACTGTTTTCATGTATTGAGTAATGACTTGACAATTTCTCAAATCAGTCAAATTTCAGTTGCCAAATGTCCCCTCTTCAATTTGCATGTTTAATTTGGTTTATTTGTCGATGAGAGACTTCTGATTTTAATTGACAACAAACATAAAACATCAAATGTAGACAGCAAAATTTAAGTAATAAAAAGAAAAACTCCCCGGAACTAATTTACAAAGGTCACATTTTATTCTTCTAATGACTTTTTTAGCTTTTAATGACTTGACATTTGGATTTGATTATCCAGATTTGCAGACTCTTGGATTTGTTTTCTGCTCATCATGCTGTTTGATCACTGGTTGGTCTTGTCTTCTTTCTGCAGTGACTTGTCAATGCAGTGGGGTCAACTCTCCAAACCATATTCCTCCACTGATCGAAGCAGTTCTCTGGGTTCCATGGAGAGCTTGGACACCCCCACACCAACCACACAGCCATACTCCGATTCCCACAATTCACCTGTCGATTCCTCCCTTTTCAACAACAAAAGAGACTCTGCCTATAGCTCGTTCTCTGCCAGCTCAAACACATCGGATTACGCTATAGCTCCGTTAAGGTTTGGTGACACTGGTTCCATGGATAATCTCCTTCAGAACCTGGGGCCTGCTTGTCAAGGTTACCCCAGCGGAGATGCAGAAACCCAGGCCCCAGATGATGTACAGAACACCGCACTCAAGTCAAGATCGCTGACCAGGCCAAGACAAAGGACTGTTGAGGTAAAAGAGAGGCCATCTTCCTGCTGTTATGAAGAAGAGCGAAGAGGAGAAGACTTTGAGGTTGTAAGAAATGGTGAAAGAGAACCTGAGAGGAAGATTAACCCTCCAAAGCCTCCAGCCAGGAGAGACAGCTTCCGGGCCACGAGGAGTTGTCCTAATGTCACCAAAAAATGCTGTGCTTCTGCTCCCATTGATCAGCTCTGTTACTATGACAATAATGCATCATCTTTAAAGATTGGATCAGGAGTTCATAATGGTTTTGCTGCACCAGAAGCAGATAAAAAACCTGCGCATTTCAAAGAGGACAACTTAGACTCATATCATATCCAAAGTCAGAATGAAGACCTCAGAACTCTAAGATGTGATGCTCGTAAAGACTTCAATTCAGAGACAACATCACAGCAAATACCTGACTCTGTGAGGGCCTCCTCTGGTCCAGTTGAATCTTCCATGCAGGTTAACAACATGATACACTCACAGACAAAGTTACACAGGCATAGTGCTCCTGAAAAACTATTGGCAACACAGCTGGAGTTACTGCAGTTTCATAATGACAGCTTGTCACTGGAGCCTTATATTCCGTCAAAGCCCTCAAACCCATCCCCTAGTGGTAACCAGTGGTCTCAGTCAGGACTCCAGCCTGAGAGGGATGAAGACGCTTCGCATAACCACCTCCAGGCTCCGCCAAGCAAATGGAGTAGCAGCCGCTGCTCGACTCCTGGATCTGTGTTCCGAGAGGGAGAGGGTGATGATGGGGATGTAAGTGAGAGGGTAGTTGTAAATGGAGGTTCTCCATCCCCAATTACTCATCAAGTCCCCTGGGGCCGCTCTGTAAGTGTACCAGGAGACCGCATGGGATCATCTACCCAGGGTAGAATGAGTTCTGAACTGATACTTGAGAAAGATTTCGAGCCTCTTAGTGCTGCTGCTAGTGTGGATACTTTACTGGTGGAGCAGAAGGCTGCGGACAGAGGAAGAGGTATGGGAAAAAATGAGAATATTGATGGAGATGCAGCAATGAAGAAGTCATCAAGGAACCAACGACGGAGCCAGCGTCGAAGTGAACGCTTTGCTACTAATCTCCGAAATGAGATTCAAAGGAAAAAGGCTCAGCTCCAAAGCAGTCGCGGACCAGGAGGTTTGCTCTGTAGTGGTGAAACTGTTCATGAGGAAGGATCAGACTTCCATGAGGAAGGTGAACACTCGCATCCTCTTTCCCAGAAAAGAAGCACTAAAGTTGTGTTTGCCACACCCGTTGTTTCACAAGATGTTTCTGCATCAGAACCAGTGGAGAAGTCAAACTGTGATGCCTTGCTAAATCAACCCCAGCCAACACCATACACTAAAAACAACACCATAGCCAGGTCTGTCCAGATTCTGGATCCAGGTGTACCAAATTTTGGTGTTGGTATCCGAGTGATAGAGGAACCAGCCCCTGCTGGCAAAGCACGCCGTTGGCGTTGGACGCCGGAACACAAACTCCAACCAGAACCTGAACCAGAAAGACGTGGAGGTTTGGGTGAAAGGGTATTGGGTGTCACTGGTTCTCGGCATGGAGTTTGTGCCTTCACCACTTCTTCCTACACTCGATCCTCTTCTTGTTCAAGGATCGATGAGTCTGACATTCTTCCATTTGCAGATAGAATGAAGTTTTTTGAAGAGACAAGCAAGTGTGGGTCACAGGTGTCAAGTCTAGCTAATCGTAGACAAAAGAACACATCACATCAGCCTGACTACCAAGGAACAATGGAACTCTCCTTCCAGCACCAAGCCCAAAGAAGATACTCATTCCAAGGGGGGCTTAAACAGGAGAGCACCCTTGTTTCAAACACTGAGGAGGCCAGGAGGCAGTCCACGAGTACCAGCAGGGAGAGGGAGAGAGAAAAAGGGAGAGAACGAGAGAGGGAAGAAAGGTTACGCAAGCGGGAAAGACAGCTGGAGAGGGAAAGACAGGAGAGGGAATTAGAAATAGAGAGGGTAAGACTGAGGGAAATGGAGCAAGAGAGAGAACAAGAGGAGAGGGCAAGACAGTGGGAGAGGGAAAGAGAGAGGCAGCTGGAACTGGAGAAAGAGAGAGAGATGGAGAGGGATCGAGAAAAGGACAGACTCATTAGGGAAAAAGAAGAACAATTGGAGAGGGAACGGGACAGACGAAAGCAAGAGGATGCTCATCTTACTTCATGTCAGGAGTTTTATAGTAGCTCAAACATCAAAGAGAAACATCAAGATTTCCAACACAAGGACAGTTTCCACAGCTTTCAGCCCAAGATTCAAGGTTTCTCCCAAGTCCAGAATAATGTTCCACGGTCTGCTTTTTATCCAGTGAGCACCCATCCCCAGCACCCAGGAAGCCAGCAACTTCTGCACCAGGGAAACAATGCAAGGAGCTATACACCCACAGAGGTAAGAGTGGCACAGTTACAAATACATTTAACATCAACACACATATGAACACTTTGCATTTTAGTTTTAAGAGTACGTGGCCACATTGGAGCGAAGCTTTGACTTTATCAGCTTTATAAAAGAATGGAGTTGGTTGGACAATTATTTGATGATCAGTTAATTGTTGATAAGAATTTGCTCAATTAAATTCCATTACCGTAAATTTGGGACTATAGAGCGGACCTGACTATGTTGCAGACACTAATTTTAGAAAGAAAATCTATTTTGTACACGTATAAGCCGCACCGGTCTATAAGCCATGGGTTTCTACTTTGTGACATTGTCACCTAAAACGTAGATTACAGCTGCAGTGGGTAACTTGTATAAAATTATCTTTTTGTCATATGATGTAAAACTGAGGCTATGTCCCCACAGCTGTACATAACATCATCTGTGAAAAAAAAACAGCTCCTGTAGTCCCTCATACTGCTTCTAAAGTGATTTGTAAAAATCCATCACTCCCATTACAAAACCACCAATGAGAGCCAGATGTGGGTTTGATGGAGTGTCTAACATCTGTCCATCACTGCTGGCACCGCCCCTCCCCCCGCGTCTCTGTCGCTATGTCACATCAAAGCAAACAAAA
>JAPTYR010000011.1:934252-944755 GCA_029814505.1 Siphamia roseigaster
CAAGAAAGCCATGAAAAATCCCAAAAATATTCAAAAACTCTTCTAAAATACAGGGGGGGAAAGTACCCCAAAAATGTGATTAAAATATCCAAGACATATGCAAAAATATGAATATACATACATACATATATATATTGAAACAAAACTCTAAACTGCTGTTCTATTTAATTGTTTACGTTTTTAATCAGATTAATCATGATGTTGGATCAATCTGAGTTAATGCATTAATTTTCACAGCCTTACTTGATGTCCTTGACTGTTGTCTTCGGTGTCATTTTTGCATTTTATAAATTCATCCCATGGGCCAGATTGGACACTTTGGTGGTCCGATTTTGGCTGACGGGCTGTATATTTGGCACACATTAGAGGATATGATATTTAATTATGGAAGCTTGATCTCTCCATTTAACACGTTTATGTCCAGTTTGACCTAATAATGAAATCTGTATGTGAACAGTTTGGATCAAGTGAAGCCCCTGCTCATTTTTTCTTGCTTTCTGTCTTCCCCCCAGGTGCTCTGGCAGGTGGTATCGACATCGCAGCCCACTGGCTGACAGACATGAAGGACGGAGTGTGTTTGATCGGCTTCTGGTTTAATCATGAGCACTGCTGTTGGACATCCAATGAGACAACGTTTCAGGAGAGGGATCGATGTCCACAGTGGCAGAGTTGGGCTGAGCTCATTACAGGGACTTCAGAGGTGAGAAAAAGGAAATGAAAGATGGCAAAACAGAGAGTGTTAGTGTGATGGATACACTTGAATGTCTGACTAATACTAATCTAAATTACATTAAAAAAGGTTTACTATTAGGGCTGTCAAAATTTACAAATTAGTTTGGGTTCATCCATCATGATTAATCTGATTAAAGATTTTAACAATTAAATGGAACAGTTGTTTTGTTAAAACTGTTTAAGGTGTTGAATACCCATGTTAATTGCATATATATTTATATTTTTGCATATATTTTGGATATTTTATCATCTTTTAGGGTTTTTATTTTCTGTATTTTAGAATATGTTTTGAATTTTAATTGCTTTTTTTGAGGTAGTTTATTTTTTGGTGAATTTTAGTGGATTTTAGCATGTTTCTTTTGTTTTTTATTCCTCCACATTTTTTTTGCTTCGTGTATTTTGTGGGGAAATTTGAGTACAAAAAAAAGAAAACCTGAGGCAGAACAGTCGACCCATATCCACCCATTATCTTCGGCTTATCCGGGGCAGGTCGCGGGGGCAACAGTCTAAGCAGGGATACTCAGACTTCCCTCAACCGACATAAAATGTTTAATCATGATTAATCAAAATTAATTCAAAGCAACCCTGTAATTAATCTGATTAAAACATTTTAAACATTTGACCACCACTGTTAAATTAAGCGGAGATAATTAATGTGACTATAGCACATACAATATATAGATCATCTTCTTCTTCTTGTTCGCTAGAAGGGGTTAAATAATATGCGCACTCTTTCATGCTGAGATTTATCACCGATTCTCACATTTGTTTGAACTAAATGAACACTGTCCTGTCGCTAATGATGCTTTGGCTCCACCTACTGGCGGTGATGTGAAACAGCAGGGCAGTTTTCCTTTTTCCTTTTTTAATAAAGCCAATTTCTTTTGTATAAGATTCTGACGGTCTTCTGTTGTGTGTTTGTTTGTTCCTACAGGGTGCCTTTGCCTACATAGTGAACTATGTGATGTACATCTTCTGGGCCTTGCTCTTCTCTTTTCTGGCCGTTATTCTAGTTCGGGCTTTCGCTCCGTATGCCTGTGGCTCAGGAATACCAGAGGTGAGACTATATTTAAAATGACACACTTTAGAATATATATATATATTTTTTTCAGATACAGTTTTTATGTACATCTCCCCCTCTCAGATATTGATGAACCATCTTCCATGCACACTTTCTTTTGCCTTTTTTTTGTCATCACTGATGGTTGTTTGCATTCATTGATGCCATGATTAGTGCAGCTCACATGCTGTAACGCTACATTTCTACAGGTTCATAACATTTGCTGGCATATATCAGAGTGGACACAGACTGTTATCACTGGGTTTTCCCATTCCTGCATGAAGTATAATTTGGGCATTCAACATTTTCTGGATCAGCCATGTTACTCTTTCTTCCTAACCCCTTTTTTCTTGCAGCATGCATCCAAACTAAAACATCTGTAATAGAGCTGTCAAAAGAATGCCATTTTAAAGCAGATTAATCCCAGGTTTACTTTGGATTAATTAACTATTTAATTATTAATTTTCTTTTGTTTTTTTGTTTTTGGCGGAGTACACTTATAAATTGTTCACCTTTTATTTTATTCATTTATTTATTTTTATATATCTGTTTCAAATTTATTTACTCATTTATTTGATTTGTAATTTGATTATAAATGCTAATACTTATGTATATTTTTGTATATACTTATGTATACATTTCTTATTTACTAGAAGGGTGGCTGGCCATATGTAGAAGCTAGTTAATAGCATTAGTCTTTATTTTATTTTATATTTGGACTAATTTAGATTAATCATGATTTAAAGACTTTATGTCAATCAACTCTTTTGTTTCTCTTTTTTTTTCCAACTCAAATTTCTCCCAAAATACACAAAATTACATTAAGAATCACAAAAGATATGGAGAGAAAAATATATAAAACATGTTAAAATCCACTAAAATTCACAAAAAGTAAAAAAGCGATGGAAAATCCAGAACATATTCAAAAACTCTTCAGAAATATAGGAAAAACACCACAAAAGTGATTACAATATCCAAAGCATATGCAAAAATATGAATATATATGCAATTAAGATGTTTATTCAACACCTTCAACAGTTTCAACAAAACGGCTTGAAACAACTCTTCCCTTCAATAGAGTTAAAAAAAAATTATTAAATTGATCATGATGATGGATTAAGTCGCGTTAATGTGTTAATTTTAGATGTGACATTACAAAAAATAAGTCTCTCCAGAGGGAATATCAGTGGAGGTGAGAAAATTATGACTTTATATTTCATAATTATGACTTCTATCTCATAATTACCTATGTAATTAATGTTGTAATAATGTCTGTGTGCAACGTAACTCAAACAGATATGGGTGGATTTTGCTGAAATTTTCAGGGAATATTGAGGATGGTCAAAGGAACAAATGATTAGATTTTGGTGATGCTCTGAAAGGAAAAAAAAAACGCCATTATTGAAAAAGATATTGTGGCGAATCACTACTAAAGTAACACTGCTATCAATATGAATCCATTTGCTATTGGTATGTTTTCATGGTCAAGGAATCTAAAGATAGCGACAAAATAATTGTAAGACTGTTATTTTAGGTGGAAATCCCACACTGGGGGGAACTGAGATGCTTGGTGGAGGTCTGTGCTCTGAGTGCTTTTTTCCTAGTTTTGACTCATAATTATGCTTTTTAAAGAATCTCATGTTTAGGACTTTTTTAATCATAATGATGACTTTTCATCTAAATTTTCACTTTTTTCCCCATTTTTCCAAAATTTCCTGTCCATGATTCCACAAAACTGAGTACAGTCACTCAATCAATCACATTATTTACACAGTAACTCACTTTTAAAGGCTTTATTTCTGGATACTTTTGAAAACGTTCCAATTTATCGTGGTTAAATAAATATGATTTCTTTCATGTAAAAAATTAACTTTTACTTTTCTTTTGTACTTTATTACAGTTGAGAAGTTGTACTTTTTACTTTTACTTCAATAAAGTAGTTCAATCAGTACTTCTGCTTTTACCAGAGTATTTTTTCCACACAAGTATGTAGCTGTACTTCTACTTAAGTACAGAATATGAGTACTTTTGACATGTGTGCTGTTCTACTTTCAGTTTTATAAATGTCCATTGTGATGTCCATCCATCCATTTAAAGTCAGGCTCTCCTGTGATAACCATTTCTTAGAGTTAGCCTTTTTATCCCACGCCTAACGAAGTGAGGGCGTGGGGTATTGGCGGCACCTTGTCCGTCTGTCTGTCTGTCCGTTCCAGTATCTTTTCCGGGCCATATCTCTGCATCTACTGGGAGGATTGGGACGATATTAGGCAGAAACATTCCTCATGGGGTCGAGTTGTGCCTTTTGGGGTCACTGTACTTTAGCGTGGGATATTGGCGGCAACTTGTAGCTGCTTCTTGTTGCATTTTGCAAATTCATCCCAGGGGTCGGATTGGACCCTGTGCTCGGGCCCGTTTTGGCCCCCGGGCCACATGTTTGACACCTCTAGTACAAATGTTGGTGGTTTTGGCGTAACACTCACCACTGTTTTGCCTCCAGCGAGTATGACATCACAGCGACGTGGTCCATGAAGGGGTCTATTGTTCAGGAATATTGTGATTGATGCCTCTTTAATAACAGCTGTGGGGTGCCACAGGGCTCCGTTTCAGGTCTCCTACTATTCCTTTGGTTCTTCGTGTCCTGCTGTCGACATCTCTGTGGTGTTTCCACTCCATTGACACCGTATGTTTATGTGCACATGTTCTCCCCCAGAGGTCAAAGGTCAGATAACCTGTGTTTGTGTCCGGGGGGAGTCGTCAGTGTCTCTAATGAACTCCAGCCGTTTGACTGACAGCTGAGTTAAGAGGCGGGAGGAAAGTGCGGAGCGTCTGCCGGTTTGACTGATTGGAAACACGCCTAATGAAGCGGTGCGAACACACATCTACCATCCTGACACCGTCGCAGTTTGTTCGGGAACATGTCGGAAGTCATCGGAAGTGTGAACACATCATGTCTAAACGTTGGTGTTATTTACAAGTCGACAGAAACAACAACTGATGTTTATTCGGCCTGTTTATTAGCGGTAGATCCAGCCGTAGGTTCAGTTGCTGCTGTTTACATTTAGGTTTGTCCTCTGGGTTTATTTTATTTATTTATAGTTTCAGAAGAAAAAAAACCTTTAGAATTCAGATTCCCAATTTTGTCTCACAGAATGTGTCAATATGTTGTTGTTTTACTCCATTTTTCCTGGTAACAGTAGTTTGGAATGTTCTCAAAAACCTCAAACATGGTGATTTAACCCGTAAAGACCCAGTGTTACTTTTCCCGCCGTTCCAAAAAGAATATTTCTGTCTGTTAAACCTTTTTCAAGCAATTCATCACCATTTATTTTAATGTTGTTATTGTATTTTGTGTTTCTTCAATAAACAGCAGGTATTTTGCCTAATTTGATTCACTGATCATGTAGATTTCCATATATTTTCATATATATTCATACATATTTTCAGATAGATGGATAGATATGTTTTTATTATTTTATTATTGGCTTATTTTATTCTTTTTCTCCTTCATTTCAATCCTTTTTTTTAATTTTCTAACAGTTTTGTACAATTTTCTTAATTTTCTTTATTTTTATACATGGCTTTTTTTTCCTTCGCTTTTTTATTTTGAACCAAAAAAACAAGCAAGAGAATAGTGTTGTTGTTGTTTTTTTTTTTTTGTTTTTTTTGGGTTTTTTCTTCATTTGGGGTGGTGGGGACATTTCAAAATAATGGTTGGAAGGTGTTTATCTATATTGAGTTTTATAGATTAACCATAATTGTTTAATAAATGAATGACTGTCACTTGGCCAGGAAGTAAAACTGTCAGAATAAAAGCCCGAGGGAGGGAGGGAGGAAGATAGATAGATAGATAGATAGATAGATAGATAGATAGATAGATAGATAGATAGATAGATAGATAGATAGATAGATAGTAAAACCCATAGTCTCACCTTTCCTCAGTTTTTTTTGGTTTTTTTCCTCAGTTTTTTTTCCTCCCTCTAGTGGTCACCGGCAGCGTTACACCCTAACCCTCCTGTTCGTCTTTCTTCCAGAACCAAAACCCCCTCCATCTGTTGGCGTCTTTAACCCGTCCCGAACCTTCTCCACACTCACACACTTAATCAAGGTTGAAAGATGCATTTGCCGAATTCGGAATCTCAAGCACCTCTCGACGCCGCCACTGTCTCGACTCCTGCCTGATTAAAATGATAGAGGGGCCTGAGAATGTTTGATCTCCAAAGCCATTTACATTTAAGATTCAATTTTGCACCTGCCAGACTTTGATTTTGGAACTTCACGCCCTCGTCCTCAGTCTTCTGCCAGGACGGAGATTAATCCAGACCAGCTGTTGAAGGAAATATTGTTGGTTTTCCTTCTCCTTTTTTTTTTTTACCCCCTCACCCTTAAATTAATTCAAATTATTTCTCACAGATGTATCTGGCTGTGTGATATGCTAAACTTTACCCAGTGATTACAGATCTGCCTTGAGGAATTTTAGAATTAACGACTGAATATGATGGAAAAGTGGATCAGACCAGTAAAATAATACAATAATTAAATATAAACGATGACAAATAATAAGATTTGTCTGTATTTCAGTGTTTAAAAAAAAAAAAAAAAAGTATGATTACATGACAAAATAGTTTACATTTGCAAACTGTCCTTTCACAAATAATAGAAATGATCTAAAATATGAATAACCTGAAACGTCTTAAAAATAAGTGAAATTTTAATAATTTTAGAATTAAAAAACTAATATGATGGAAAAGTGGATCAGACCAGTAAAATAATATAATAATTAACTATAAACGATGACAAATAATAAGATTTGTCTGTATTTCAGTGTAAAAAAAGGATGATTACATGATAAAATAGTTTACATTTGCAAACTGTCCTTTCACAAATAATACAAATAATCTAAAAATATGAACAACCTGAAATTTAATGAGGAAATTAAATTAAATTTTAATAAATTCAGAATTAACAACTAAATATGATGGAAAAGTGGATCAGACCTGTAAAAAAATAGAATAATTAAATATAAACAATGACAAATACTAAGATTTGTCTGTATTTCAGTGTAAAAAAAAAAGTATGATTTTGTGATAAAGTAGTTTACATTTACAAACTGTCCTTTCACAAATAATAGAAATGATCTAAAATGTGAATAACCTGAAATTACTCAAGAAAAATAAGTTAAATTTTAATCATTTTAGAATTAACAACTGAATATGATGGAAAAGTGCAATAAAATAACAGAATAATTAACTGTTAATGATGACCAATACTAAGACTTACCTTTTTTTTAACATAAAATAAATAAAATTACGTTACGAAATTGTTTACATTTGTAAACTATTCTTTCACAAATAATACAAATAATCTAGAATATGAACAACCTGAAATTACTCAATAAAAATAAGTGTAATTTTAATAATTTTAGAATTTACAACTAAATATGATGGAAAAGTGGATCAGACCAGTAAAATAATATAATAATTATTAATGATGATAAATATTAACATTTACCTTTGATTTAACATAAAATAAATAAAATTACATTATTAAATTGTTTAATATTTGTAAACTAACCTTTCACAACTAACACAAATAATATAAAAAATATGAACAACCTGAAATTTCATGAGAAAATGACATGAAATTTTATTCATATTCTGCCTGTAGATGTTCGTAGTTTGTAGACTTTCACTTTTTTGCATGAAAACAAAACGTTGACATTAGAACCTTGAAGGCCAAATTTGAAAAGGTCAAAGGTCATGGTCTATTGACCCGCATTTTGTAATAGTAATCATAATAAAATGTCCAAAATGTAATAAATTTGTTATTCAGTTTTGTAATAAACTGCACCGACACATTATGTAATACATTTTGCTGCTTTACATTATAAGTTATTACATTTTTAATAAATGAAAAGAAAGTTAAAAGTGCATTTTGTAAAAATCTTCTCAAAACGTAATAAATAAATTATTTAACATAGCAAAATTTCTTAAAAATGTGTCACTACAGGTTATAACAAACAACATTCTCTGACAAAATGCTTCTGTATCACAAAGTGAACTGAAAAATGTTTTTCTTGTTTCGCTCAACAAGGTCACGATAAAGGTCAAAATCAAATGTTGGATATAACTTTGGAATTCTTCATCTTACAGACTTCCAACTGCCATTCTGCATCTTATGTTTTTAGATTTTGACCCAAAAGGTCAGGGGTCACTCGGTTAATACCTACAAAACTAAAATGGACTATAACGGTAAAATGAGTGAACATAGAGACTTAGTTACTAGTATTAACAGATAGGAACCCTGGGATGGGCTTCATTATGGCGTCATGACCTTTGACCTTGAGTGACTGTGAAAGGTCAAAATAAAAGTCACTTGATTTTAAATGGTCGTAACTCCAAAAATAGTGATAAGTACTCAGTTATTATTGTTGACCGATAGGAACCTACATATGGACTCCAGAATATCATCATGACCTTTGACCTTGAGTGACTGTGAAAGGTCAAAATCAAAGTCACGTGATATTAAATGGTCATAACTCCAAAAACAGTGGTGATAAGTTCACAGTTACTGTTGTTGACAGATAAGAAACGACATCTAGGCTCCAAAATGGCACCATGACCTTTGACCTTGAAAGGCCAAAATCAAAGTCACATGATTTTAAATGGTCGTAACTCCAAAAACAGTGTTGATAAATACTCAGTTACTAAGAAACTACATCGAGGCTCTAAAAGTACCGTCACGCCTTCGTCCTCATTCTTCTGCCAGGACGGAGATGAATCCGAACCAGCTGTCGAAGGAAATATTGTTGGTTTTCCTTCTTCCCTTTTTTTTTTGCTCTCCCACCCTTAAATTAATTCAAATTATTTCTCCCAGATGTATCTGGCTGTGTGATATGCTAAACTTTTCCTCGCGATTACAGATCTGGCTTGAGGAGTTTTGTTTGGCTGACGTGAATATTAATGCGGCGCTATCTCCTGGCAGGATCTGGGCTGTTTACCCACTTCAATGCGCGGAGACACACTCGCTTTACCTGTACACAAGAACAAACGGCGAAGGCTTTGAAGCGAGGGAGGAGTGCGTTATCTGCCGAGAAATCCAAAGAAGAAGTGGGATGAAAATCGATGCTGAAAGGTGAGGAGAGAGGAACTCCGAGGGCAACAAACAACACACTCCAAATCACAGCGTCCAGTTTTTTAATGTACACCTTCCGGGGGGAAATATCTTTTTTTTTTAAGAACGTTCTCGGTGACTTATTGATCCGGGAATTAAATTTACCGGAGTCCTTCCCCCCCCTTTATCCCGGCCGGCGATATTACGCGTTTGATGTTTGCGTGGCTTTTAATTAAAGCGTTTCTCAGGAGGGAAGCGTCAAGAACTCAGCTTTTGCAACAATGTCCATTTTTAATCAAGCTTCGCCTCGCTGCTTCCTGTTTGGAAGAAGAAAAAAAAAAACAAGGCATTTATAACCCAAGGTCGGGTTGTGGTGTCAAGTCCGACATCTGCAAATGTTTGTTTATTTTGGGTCTGATCCAATATTTAAATAAAAAAATAAAATAAAATACAAATCCTACAGTTTTGCAGTTTCAGACCTGGTTGTTGACCTTTGACAAATATGTACAAATTGCTAAATGTTAATATTTAATTCAAAATCAGGAACTGTTTTAACCATTTAAGTCCTGAGACTTTCACAGTTCCATAGAAAAAAAATAAATAATAAAATAAAATGTGCAACAAAATGAACAGCCTAGAGAATAAAAACAAAAAACAATAATAAACTAAGAAAATAATAAATAACATGAACAAAGACACAAATGGAACAAAATTAAAGACAAAATACTATTAAAAACAAAATGTAGAAAAATAAACAAAATAAGCAACAAAATTAACAAAACAACTAATGATAATACATAACTTGAAAAAATTTGCAAAAAAAAAAATGGTATTGAAAGTAGTTTTAGTTTATTCTTTTTCTTTTTCTAAATCAGTTTCTTTTTGACACCTGTTTATCTCCATACATCAACAAAAGTCAGTAAAAAAACAAAAAAACAGTTGAATTTTTATGAATATTTAATCCATCCATTCAGAACATGTCAGGGCTGACGCATCAGGAGTTAAAGGGTTAAGTTGGTATTTCCCTTTAACCCTCAGGAAACCTTTGCTTTAGTTCCAGAACAGCGTTCCTAATCCCACCAGCTGAGTCTGGGGTTCAACTCCCCCTCTGTCCAGGGTTCCCATGAGCAGCTCAGTCATGTGCCGGTTGAACACCGGAGCCGCCTGGCTGGAGCACAGCTGGAAGGGGCTTTGTTCTCCACGGAGCTTTAATCAGATGGTTTTGTTCCTCCCTCTGTGTTATTAGTCTGGAATTAAAAGCACAGCAGCCACCACAGCAGCATTCCACAGCGTTCCACAGTATTCCACAGCAGCATTCCACAGCGTTCCACACTATGCCACAGCATTCCACAGCATTCCACAGCATTCCACTTTATTCCACAGTGTTCCAGTGTTCCATAGTGTTCCAGTGTTCCACAGTATTCCACAGTATTCCACAGCAGCATTCCACAGCGTTACAACATCCCACCAGGAAAGTCAGCTCCCATCACAACAGGAAGTAGTCCTGTTCTGTACTACTGGAGTGAAAAAATACTCTGGTAGAAGTATATGCATATATACAAGTATTTATACTTGTATACAAGTGTGTGTGTGTGTATATA
>JAPTYR010000011.1:2300231-2310664 GCA_029814505.1 Siphamia roseigaster
GGGATTGTTGATGCCATATATGGGTAATTGGGGGCGTTGCGGGATGTAAATGAGTCTGATCGTGCACGCGCGGGGTGATCAAGTAAGAGTGGGATTTATCATTGCAGGTTACCTACCGGTGTGCGTACGAACGGTTGATAAATGCCGAAATTTCCATGCGTACGAACATTCTAAATTTCATACGTACGACAGATTCTAGGAGAAATTCTACGAACGGATGATAAATGAGGCCCCTGGTATGGGTCATAATGTTGTTTCAGGTTTGTCCACAGTTTCAGTGTTTTTGTGCTATCACTGGTCCACATACAAAAAACTTAAACTATTTCCATCCCACTTCTGCTTTGTTTTATTTTTTATTTTTGGTAACAACTGTAAATGGCACATGTAATCTAAGGATAATCAGGTTTAGGTATTTTCATTGTTTTTACACTCTTAAGTACCACATGACGCACCCTAATGTAGCACATTACACACCCTACTGTAACACCTTAATGTATCACATGACACACCCTATTGTAACACCCTAATGTATCACATGACATACCCTACTGCAGGGGTGGGTTATTCATTTTTCTATAGGGCCACATGATAAGTTCGGACAGGTATTTAGGGCCGGATCAATTCACCTATAGTTCTGCTCAATATGGATCTGTATAAAAACAGTAACTGCTTTCTATAAAAAGAGTAAATGAAACAATACAGTGAAAATGTGGAGTATAACATATGACGAATGAAAATTCAAAAGTAGAATTTAGAAAACCAGCTCCATGTTCCCTTTTTCCCCTCCATGTTAACTTTAAATGAAAAACCATAATTGCAGCTTTGTTTTCATATCTCAGTTCCTTTTCTTACTTCAATGAAGAAATTTTTTAGAAGTTCATGTCCTTTTAAAATCTCTGCATTTTTAATCTTTAATTTATTTGGGTGTTAGCTGACATCTTAAAGGGTTGAAACTGATCAAGAAACCAATCAGTGCATAAACTTAGGTTGCTGAGTACAGAAAGTACATGTGAAAAAACATTTAGCAGATTCGACAAAATAAAATCTGTGTGATATATATTTGCATTGACTTTTAATTTGCCAATGGCCTCATGTGAGCCGGTCAGGGCCAGCTATCGGGCCGCATGTAGCCCCCGGGCCTTACTTTGTCTGGGTCTGCCCTACTGTAACAACCTAATGTAACACATTACACACCCTAGTGTAACACATTATACACCATAATGTAACATATTATACACCTGAGTGTAACACCCTAATATAAAACATTACACACCCTAGCGTAATATCAATAATAATTAGAAATAAATTTGATGATGTTGCACGTGTAAAGTGTATCATTCTGATAAAGGAAACTGTTTTTGAATTATGTTTTGTCTGGAGTTCACATAAAAAAATGATTAAAGTCTTGAAAGTTTCATCACAGTTCAACAAACCATACTGACTCTTGTTCTCATCCCCCAGTCAGATTTCCAGCTGGTGAAGTTGTTACAGTACACTGACATTAATAACAATAATCCACTTGAAACTGACTGTTTGCTGACCTGGTTTAGGTTGTTTTGGGTGGCTCACAAGCCCATCATTTGAAAAGCCTTGTTATACCACTGACACCTGCTGGATGATTGAAGCCACAACAGCCTGTGCAGAGTGGGGCTGAAGCACTGACACTGTTTCAATCCCATCTTTGCAGAACAAGTCAATAAAAGACTGTGTGGTCCTTAAAGTCTTTTATTTATACAGACCAAATGATTATTGCATCGTCATTACACAAAGTATAACTAAAATCTTTATCAGAAGGGAAAAAAAATAACATGCAGACACTCTAAACCACATTTCAGATTAACCCTAAGAATAGTTAAATGATCTGAAGGGTCAAATCTGGGTTAATTGGTTATTTAACGCTGTAATCTTTATTTAAAACTGTGGTAAAAGCCCATTATAGGACTTCATATATCTGAATCCATTTTTGGAATTTCCGGGACTGATGGAAAATGCCTGATCACACATGACGCAACCAAGATGGCGATGGTAGAAACCGCCCACTTTGCTTCATTTCAGTTCTTCAGAAACTAATTGGTCACATCAGGGGCGGAGCTTCCAGGGGTGCTAGGAGGGCGACACGCTGCTGAGAGGGGGTGGGCATGTACTCCAGACTGGAATGTCAGCTCCTCCATTACTGTATTTACACCCATGTGAACTCTGTGGGCTTATATATGATGCCCCAGTCAGGATGAGTCATGGTTGATAAAAACTTTACACGATTTTGTTTTACAAGAAGTTTATTAGACTCCACGTCAGTATAATTGAATTCAAAATGACACCGTCACTGTCCATGGTGCTGAAGTAGGGACCACACAGCGAAAGCTGTTCATTCAGTCCCTTTTTGGCAGTGGCCAAATACATATGGTGTTTAATTTCTGTCTGTAAGTTCAAAGACATTTTTTAAAAGTGAAAGCAAAAAATACCAAATAAAAAAACAAACAAAAAAAATTCAAATTAAAAAAACATTTTAAGCTAAATGACCCAGAAATGGTGAAGATTGAATTAAGGAATGCTTCTCCCTTACCAAAAATTATTAATAAACAATGAAATGAAGGATGTCACTTTTAAACTTTTACATAGAATTTATCCTACAAATCAGTACAAGTTAGTATATATTAAAACAAATAACCCTAACTGCACCTTTTTTAAAGAACACCCAGAAACAATTAGTCATCTTTTTTGGAAGTGCTCAATCATGAACAATTTTTGGAAAGATTTCTTACTGTGTATAAGATGTAATGTTGATTCTGTTTTTTTTGTTAAAATTGGATCATATTGTTTTTGGCTTTCATATGGGCACAACAAAGTTAATTAACTTTATTGTTTTTGGAAAATTTTCTATCCATAAATGTAAATTCTTTTCTTCACCTATCATTATACTGTTCTTCATGTTATGTTCTTTTTATTATAAATAAAGCAAAAAAAAAAGCCCTAAAAAAACAACATAAAGTAAATTGATGATGCTTATCCCTGGAACTCTTTCCTGTCATGATTACGAGTCACTGTTCAGATTGAGTGGCTGAATTAGATCTTCATGTGAGGTGGGTTTAGAGTAACCTGACTCACGCCATCTGGTACCGGAATGGCCTCTAGCGTGTAGTTTAGCGATCGCAGCCAGATGATGAAAATCAGGTTAGATTTAGAGTAGAATAAAGAAGAAAAATACGTGCTATATAATCTTTATTTATATAGCACTTTTCACAGACAAGGGGGTCACAAAGTGCTTCACGGTGATGTTTTTCTCACATTTACTCACACACCGGTAGATGGCTGCTGCCATGCAAGGCGTTGCCTGTCAGTATGGAAGCAACTTTTTAGGGTTCAGTGTCTTGCCCAAGGACACTTCGACATGTGGTCAGTCGGAGCTGGGATTCGAACCGCCAAACCTTCAATCATTGAATCATTTGGTCCAAATGAGACCAACTGATAAATAAAAATAAAGCATTGTTTTCTTAAGATTTCTGGGTCCATCAATTCTGATCTGGTGAGGCTTTAAGATTTTAAAGAGCTTTTATTGGTTTTTAAAAGTCGTAATGGTCTTTGTCCTACTTATTTATCGGATCTGCTTTTAACTAATGAACACTCTCTGACCCTCAGGTCCTCGAGTAGTAATCTTTTAACTGTTCCTAGAGTTCGTACTAAAACTCATGGAGAGGCTTCATTTAACTTTTATTTCCCCAATCTGTGGAACAGTCGACCTGAGGATCTGAGGTCTGCTACCAGTGTTCAGATTTTTAAGGGTAAGTTGAAAAGCTACCTATTTAGCTTAGCTTTTATTTAAATTCTAACTTTTAACATTGTTTTATTGTGCCATTTTTTTTAAAAATGTATTTGTTTATTTATTTATTTATTTAATGACTTGTTTATTTTACTATATTAGTATTATTTTCCTATTTTATTATGTTTATTGTGTTTAGTTTTGGTTTAAACTATGCAATTGTGGGATAATGGGGATTCAGCTGTAAAGCACTTTGTGCTACATGCAACATGTATGAAAAGTGATTGATTGATTGAACTCCTCATACCAGAATGACTGGGATCTTCATACTTACCTCTGCGCTCCTGTCAAGCCACCTATACATTACCTTTCCCATTAAATTGTTTTGCTCATTTTACAGATATAATGATAATGCACTTCGTGTGTGTGTGCGCGTGTGTGTGTTTTCTAAATCCAGTTTGTACAACCCCCTTTTTTCTTTTTTAAAATATTTATCCTTTATCATAACCTTAATTTTTCCACTTTTCCGCTGTTCAATTGAGGGGTGGGAAATGGGCTGGGTTTTAAAACCGACATGTTTGATTGAACTACTTATGGTTTATCTTCTGTGTCCTCTGTAAAATACAAAAATGTTAAAATGATTTATTTAAAAAATAAAGTGTCTTCTCCCCCCGCTCAACTGCAGTATCCCACTCCTCCAGTCCGGTAGGGGGCGGTAAGGCGCATTAATGTGAGTGCGGCCGCCAATCAAACTCCAAAAATTAGGGAAGAAGATAAAGGTAAACATTGACACACAAACTGCAGTAGCACTTTTGTTTTCTACCAAAGTACAGCCGTTCTTCATCTCATGTTTTGTCTTCATATTCAGAGAAAACTTCAGATTTCAGTTGCGTTTGTGAAACCACTAATGTTCCGGTTGAGGTGCTAGTTGTTAACACGAGCTCTGTGGGATTCAGCCTGAATGTGACATTTTCAAAGAACACATTTGCCTTCAACTTTGGGACTGGCGTCACACTGCACACTTCCAGGTCAAAAGAATACGGCTGCTGTTCGGTGAAAGTTTACGGTAAACTCCCACATTACTTTATGTGTAGGCTAATCTAGCTAAGCTAACAGGCTAATGTTTATTTACTTAACCTTGATAACAGCTGGAGTTCCACATGTGAACATCAAAGACCTTTAGCAGCCTGGATGCCGAATGGGCCTGAATCATAGTGAAAAGTTCCCAGTCCGTGAACCAGAGGAGTAGGTTGGTATCCAAAAGTGTAAAAGGCTCCCATACCTTTTCTAAAAGCCTTGAATCTCAGTTTTTCAATGATGTGGCCATCTGACAAGCGCAGCTGTTTGGAGTTATCACACACAGAATGGGAACTAAGGTGTGTAAATCAAGCAGAACACTGACATGGCTGAAGGGCATACTGGAATATTTTATTCTGTTGTTTGGTATCATTTTAAAGGGGAGACTCTGATCTTTCATTTCCATCCTTTTGTGAACATTTTGAATAAGTACAGACAACAGAGGTGGGTAATCCCAGCTCCACATGTCCTGCCATGTATGTATTCCAACCAGTCTATTTGGACTAGCACACCTCCTCATCCAATCACCTGTGTTAAGTGAACAGGTAGAACCAACACATGGCAGGATTTTTCCTCTGTACAGTTGGGGTTACACACCTTTGACAGCCAACCCTGGAGCTCTTCAAACTTTTAACCAGACACATTTCCCTGCCATTTCCACCCAAGTCATCTTTTGTCTTTCAGTCCTGTGGAACCAGGGTGCATCAGAGAAACAAAATCTAAACCCTAAAATACTGACATGACCCTAAGGATTCAGAAAGTGTATTATTTACCCAGATTATCTGATTTGGAGGGGGTGATTTTCAGTCTTATGTCAGACATGGCATTTTTCCAAAGGCAGAAACACGAGTGTACTATTAGCCCTAGGCTCATTTGTTGAAAGTCTGAGGCAAATAATTTTTAGAAAAAGTTCAAAATCTGAAAATGGGATAAAAAATGATACTTGGATTCCTAGCTTTTAAAGTGTAGGAAAACCAATTATGAAACTTGCATTACTGTAACAGGTCAAGGTCCAATGTAGACTTTCAGCCATGTCTGCTTGATTTATACACATTATTTTCTCAGCCTTAGTTTCCATTCTGTGTGATAGCCTGTGGTAGCCTTTGACACTTTTTTGGTAACGGTTCCCATATTTTGAGGCCCTGGTTCATAGTCTAAATATAAAAATACAAAACAGCTGCATATCGTGTTCTACCCTTTTGCTTTTTTCATCAGACATTTCCAGCTTCTGAACTCTGCTGATATGGCCGGCATCCTCCAAAGAACCAGGCCGGCTCTCAGACACCTGAGCACCAGTTACAGCCTGTCCTCCACAGCCAGACCAGACTACCATGCTGCTGCTCGTTCTACCTGGAGGTCAGCCCAGTCTGGGTATTCATCAAGAAAGCTGAGCTCTGGGTCGGATGGAGCTAAGGCTTCTCCTGCTGCTGCCCCCAAACGACGGTGTTTCTCTAGAGTCACTGAGGAAGACTTGGCTTTCTTCAGGAAGATCTTACCAGGCAGAACCATCATTGACCCAGACCTACTGGAGTCCAGCAATGTGGATTGGCTCAAGTCAGTCAGAGGTTATGGCAGTTCTGGAACTCTTCTGGCTGTTTTCCATTTTGTTTATGTTAACTGGCTTGTGTAGGTTACAGCCATGACCCTAATATTTGATCTGGAGAAATCCGGTGCACAAATGTTTATTCAACATTGTGCAACAGACACTATAAGTAGTTCTCCAGAACTAACTTACTGCTGAATTTTTTTACATTCCCTTTTATACTTTTTAGATGTATTCTCCCTTCTGGGCATTTTGGTTTTACTTTGAAGTTCTGCCATGTTAATGGGATTTCTAATGGAAGATGTCTTTCCTTATGAAATTTCCCAATTAACATTGTTTTTCCCTTTATCTTTTTAGTTTACATGTGCTACATATGCTTGTTTCTGAATGTAATGTCCCCCTGGCCCATTTTCTTACCTCTACCTGAACACGACTATATTTTAATGGGGAATTTCTAGAGTGTCTGCTGCCATAGTTTTGTGTATTTTTCCTCATTAGAAACCAGGTTCCGTTCATCTTGTCTTGTAAATGGATGCAGCAAACACAGTAATACAGTGGAACATAATTCTAAAGGCTACCACAGTGCAGAGCTTTAATGTTTCAGTGTGACCCTACGATCACGCCAATTGCGTTCCATTTCTAAGTTTAAATGTTACTTCAGTGCTGATTAATGCTTTCAAAATGCATAATGAATATATGTAAGCATGTAATGTTTAAGTATAATTAACATAATACCATAATCTGTGATTTTTCCACCTAAAACCACATTCAACCAAAGATGTGTTTTTAATGATGCAGGTTAACAGGACTGATTTTTGTTTTTCCTATAGGCTCCAGTGAGGTGTTGCTGAGACCTCAAACCACAGCAGAAGTATCTGAAGTTCTCAGGTAAAGAATCAGAGAAGTTCTCACTCAGCTGTGGTTTTGAGGTCAGGCTGCAGGTCCTGGTATATTCTCACACTTTTCCTTGTATTTTGAATGACTGAATTTCCCTACATGATGATAAAGGTGGCAACCTTAATCTTAGAGTATGCTTGGCAATTTCATGGCAAGATTAACATTCTTACATTCTTACTGTATTTGAAACAGTTTATCCTTAACTCTCACAGACAGTTGCATGATTTGACTACATTTCCCTCCTACAGCTACTGTAATAGTCGAAACCTCGCCATTAACACTCAAGGAGGTAATACCGGACTGGTCGGAGGTAGCGTTCCAGTTTATGATGAGATTGTCCTGTCCACTGCCCTCATGAACAACATCCTGACATTTGACAGTGTCTCTGGTACGTTTGGAAACATCTGCCGTTTTCTCTAAAATAATCAGGCTGACAGAAGTTTATTTCCCCATTGGAATGACACCTTGGTATTCCAGTGAGTGTCTGCTCCTGTTTGTATTTCAGGTATTCTGACCTGTCAGGCCGGTTGTGTCCTGGAGAATCTGTCCCACTACCTTGATGACAGGGACTACATTATGCCTCTGGATCTGGGGGCAAAAGGCAGCTGCCACATTGGAGGAAACGTGGCCACTAATGCGGGTGGGCTTCGGCTGCTGCGATACGGTTCTCTGAGAGGAACTGTGCTTGGGCTGGAGGTGGTGAGTATTGAACATGTGAGGATAAAATGACCATATTTCTTCCTAAGGCCTGTGTGATGTGACGAAGTGTCATGTTCATATCAAACCAAACAAACTAAATAGGAGGCAAGAAGCATGTTTGTGTGGAACATGTAACTTATACTGAGAGACAGAATTGCATTTCGATAGACTGCCATTCTGTATAAAACCAAACGTACACAATAGACTGTCATTCTGTATGACTATGGATAGATGTATACTGTGTCATCAGGGTTTAAGGATTAAACATGAGATTTTTTTTTTTGCACGTCATATCACACTGGCCTATGTATCGTAATCTGGAAACGTCCTATTAGAATTTTAATCTGCACCCATGTTATACAGCTGTAGTTTTTCCTAGTATTACTATTATTGTAATTATTCTTAACCTTTGCAGGTTTTGGCAGATGGGCGAGTCCTGGACTGTCTGGCCACACTGAGAAAAGATAATACTGGATACGACCTCAAACAGCTCTTCATAGGGTCCGAGGGCACGCTTGGGGTCATCACAGCGGTGTCCATCCTGTGTCCACGTAAACCCAAATCAGTCAACGTGGTATTCCTTGGTACGGCTGTTTCACTGACTCCTGACTCATCTGCGCAGAGGCTGGCGATGGCTTTGACTGGTCTGTGTGGTTTTTGTGCTTTCAGGCTGTGAGACCTTTGAGCAGCTGCTGAAGACATTCCAGCTCTGCAGAGGCATGCTGGGAGAAATCATGTCCGCCTTTGAATTCCTTGACAGTGAATGCATGAGACTGTTAAACACGCACCTCAAACTGCCTAATCCAATATCTGGTACGTAAACACACATAGACAAGACTATAAAGAGCAGAACAATGTGTTGACCAACTCCTGTCTTCATTGGACAGATTGCCCCTTCTATGTTGTCATAGAAACAGCCGGGTCTGACCCACAACATGATGGGGAGAAGCTCCATAAGTTCCTGGAGGAGGCCATGACTTCATCTCTGGTCACTGATGGGACAGTAGCCACAGAGGACACCAAAATTAAAGTAGCTCATTTTGTTTTATGATTCAATCTGAAGATGGAATGTTTTTTAGACTCAAACAGTTTTTATCAGTTGAGAAATATGTCTAAAGTCAGGAGAATGTTGTCAGAACATCTCATCTGGCATTGATTACTGTCATTCTGTCTTCACTTGTTTCAATACAATGACTGTCAACAAACTTAAGAATTCAGAACAGCCTAGAACTGTCTAGAAAAGCTCAGGACAGTCTAGGACAGGGCTGGCCAACCCTTGTCCTCGAGAGCCACAATCCTACATGTTTTAGAAGTATTCCTCTTCCAACACACCTGGTTTAAAGGATCAGCCTGTCATGAAGCTCTGCAGAAGCCTGATAACAACCATCAGCTGTACTGGAAGAGGGAAACATATAAAACATGCAGGATTGTGGCTCTTGAGGACCAGGGTTGGTCTAGAACTGCGTAGAACCGCCCACAGCACCCCAGTTCTATCAACTCTTCCTTGACTTTCTGTCAAATTTCAGATTGATGCTAAAAGTTTAGTCTTGACTTTTTGGCTGTTACATGGTCAGACCTCCAGTATATGACTGAATTATGGTACTGCTACTCCCCTGGGTGTACCCTTAGGTCCTCACCCTTAGGTCTGCACCCTTAGGTCCTCACCCTTAGGTCTGTATCCTTTTGGTCCTCACCCTTAGGTCTGTATTTTTTGGTCCTCACCCTTAGGTCTGTACCCATAGGTCTGTATCCTTTTGGTCCTCACCCTTAGGTCCGTACCCTTAGGTCTGTATTCTTTTGGTCCCCACCCTTAGGTCCTCAGGCCAGGGCCTCCTGAAGGTCCCAAAGACTTGTTTTCAAACTCGGGCAGACGTGTCCTTTCAGGCTGTAGCTCACAGACTTTGGAATGACCCGCCCCCGTCCCCCCTGTCTGGTTGACTCCATGGACTCTTTTAAAAAGCAACTCAAGCCTTTTTTTTTCCCAGAAAGCTTTTGGTTGATGGATTGATCCTTTTTATTTATTTTATGAAATAAACTTATAGTGCTTTATTGTACCCATGTTATGTACATAAGTTTATGATTTTTATCTGTGAAAAGTGCCTTATAAATAAGTTTGACTTATTTTTATCTTGAGTTGGAGGTGTAGATGGTAATGATGGTGTTTCCTATGTGTTGTACATGTGCAGGCTTTGTGGTCGATGCGTGAGCGTGTCACTGAGGCTCTGACTCATGATGGCTTCACCTACAAATATGATGTGTCCCTCCCCGTGGAGCAGATCTACCAGCTGGTGACAGACATGAGGCGACAGCTGGGACAGCGCGCCAAGAGCGTGGTGGGATACGGCCACGTAGGTGAGGACCCGTGGGAAAAAGTGTATGAAGGCGGGTTGAAAGAATCACAGGTTGATAAGGATGGAAAGCTGCAGCTTTTGTGTGTGTATGTATGTATGTATGTATGTT
>JAPTYR010000011.1:2401728-2412808 GCA_029814505.1 Siphamia roseigaster
TGAAGAGGGACTGTGTCCAAGAGGCTACAAATGCGCAAATAAACTTCATTTCGAGCAAGGCTTTGGATATAACGTCCCGAAGCCAGGTTAAGCCCATTAAAAAGCATAAGAAAACCGTGCCATAGGCCCTTTAAATATTCATTTTCAATCAATTTTATTGCGTTTCATTTTGCATGAGCAAACAGACTCAAGAAAGAAGGTCGTGTGCGTGTGTGTGTGTGTGTGTGTGTGTGTGTGTACATTTTTGTTCCAAGCTAGGCAGGCGTAGTGCGAGCAGAATCCCTGACAAATGTATACTTCACATTAATGCAGTTTTTTAAGCTGGAAGTGCTTTGGTGAAAAGAAAACTCCATCTTGCAGAGTGTGTGTAATACTTTATATCGATCGACTGTTCTGTCTTATTTTTGTGTGTGTGTGTTTGTTTTGGCACTCAAATTTCCACAAAAATACACCAAGAAACATGAAAATATTCAATGAAAAAAATATATAAAAAGCTTGTTAAAATCCACTAAAATTCATTTCAAAAAAATTAACAAACACACAAGTGATTAGAAATCCAAAGCATATTCAAAAACTTTTCTAAAATACAGAAAAAAACACCCAAAAAAGTGATAGAATATCTAAAACATATGCAAATATATGAATATATATGCAATTAACATGTTTATTAAACAGTTTCAACAAAACAACATGAAACAAAACAACTGTTCTATTTAATTGCATTAAAATTTTCAATCAGATCAATAATGAGTGTCACAACCCGGCTGAGATTGTGACAAAAAGGAGACAGAGGAGGTAATAGAATGTATAAAAGTGATTTATTTTACAAAAAAATGAACAATAACTAAATTCAAAGTGCAACAACAAAAAAAGAACCCCAGCTGAGTAGAGCAGAGTAGAGTAGAGTGGTCAGAGTGTGGGGTGTGAGAGTCAGGAAAGGGTGGAGCCACTGAAGCAGCCCGTCGGCACATCTGTACAGGTGTATGGAATCACAGGAGCACCAAAATTAAAAGGAAATAAATGTGGAAATATTAAGAGAATAAATAATAAAAAATATACAAATATTGACGTATTCTTTTTCCATTTTGCTTTTGCTTTTTCCATTTTGTTTTCGTTTATTCAGTTTTGCTTTCGCTTCTTCCTGTATTGCTTTGTCATTTCCTTGTGCCTTTTGCTTTTGCCTTTTCCATTTGTGTATTGCCGTTGTGTTTACTTGATGGCTTAAGCTGTCAATCAAATGGCTGTGGGCGAGTCTTTCTGTCCAGGCCGACTCGTTGATAACTAGGATCAGAAAGACCCGCCCACAGCCATTTGATTGACAGCTTGAGCCATCAAGTAAAAGCAAAGGCATGGAAATGGAAATGACAAAGGCAATACACACATGGAAAATACAAAACCAATACAGGGGAAAAAGATGCCCCTAGCACCCAAAGGGAGTGATGCATTAATCCATGTGAATAGGTTAATTTTGACAGCCCTACTGTATATATTATTACATGTATGAATTCATAATGATGAAAAACTTGCCTTCACTATGCTTCTAATGACAAAGAAAAGAGTATACAATACAATGTTTCAGCAGTATGCATTATTTTTGGATTCCTTATTATTTTCTTTTGCGTAAAATGTAAACTGAACCTAGAGTTACATTTCTAGAGTCAACTTTACACTAGTAAGAGTTAATATTTTACACTAATTAGTTTCAAACAAGTTTTACTCCATGTGACAAATAACACCCATATTATAATTGACATTCAACACTGAAGGGTTTAGTGTTAAGAAATAACTTTTCCAGTGTTAAATGTACATAAAACTACATGGTTGTAAATAAATTGCTCCAATGACTATTTGAAATGACTTTATTTGTGTACACAGATTCTGTTTGAATGGGGGGGAACAAAAGCAAGAGTTTATTTTTAAATTTTTATTTAAATTTAAAAATTATTTTTTTTATTGTTTTGAATATTTTATTTATTTATTTATTTATTCATTTATTTATTGAGAGTTTATTTAGAAAAAAATATATAAAAAAAACTTTCCACAGTTTTTCAATGTGAGGAAGATGGCGATGCCAGTCGGTTTGAGCTCAGAGGTCAGTGGGCGGGGCTTTTCAGAGTCATTATTTTTTAACTTTTAAAACGTATCTTGCTATTATCAGTGGTGAATTAACTCTGAGAGAATCAGTTGACTTTAACACTAAATATATGACACTGACAGTGTAAAACCTCTGCAAACTTAATTAGTTTCACCAACAATGGAAGTTATCTGGTTAAATTTGACTCTGTCCGCTGTTAGAATAACTAACTAACAAGAATTAAAGTAGTTTGACACTGCATTTTTAACACTAGGACATTTACTGTGTACTTGTATATGCACATATACACACACATACAGGCTTCTTCTCACCATTGTACCCTAATTACTATATTAATATTCACCAGTAATGTCATTCTTTATACCCACTTATCAAGGTAGTTTTCTTAAACTGATTGCTATTAGGAACCAAAAGGCCATAATGGTGGAAGAATCTTCCTTTATTGAAATAAAGTGTATTCTGTTGGGAGTTTTCTGTCCAGTAACAGCAGAAAACAGTATTTAATGTGGTCCTGACTGTTTTTCCAGACATGCTTGTAAAGTGGTGAACATGACCTTTAAGACCCTGGTTTATGGAGTGATGTCATTCAGTGATGTTGTGATGTAGTCCAGACTGTAGGTGGCGGTATATTCCCAGCTAACACACTGTCAGTCAGCGAGAACAGTGACACCAAAGTGTGTTTTACAAGTCGTTGATCATCCATCCTGTTTTTAAACAGATGATGTGATCCACACAACATGTCACACAGCCCATGACCTTTGACCTGGAAATGTATGACATTGTCGCAGGAAGTCAGAGGGATCAAAGATGATGACGGGAAGCCGGAAGAGGAGGAGAGGGGAATAAGCTGACACACACAGATCGGTGTGTGACCAGCACATGATAACATAGGTCAAGGGTCAAAGGTCAAGCATATTTCTACTGTAACCAGCAGATTTCAGAGTTATGCAACAGCAAAAATGACTGTATTTTGAGACTTTAACGTGATGTGAAGTTTCATCACTTTAATATAATACTATACTATATTAATATAATAGAATTTCATTTTACTTTAAAGGACAGATAGGTTCAGTTCAACTTGTTACACAGGGTAATTCATCCCAATCCATCACGGGGCTGAACATATAGACAAACAACACTCTCACATTCACACCTATGGACAATTTAGATTAACCAGTGCATGTGTTTGGATGGTGGGAGGAGCCAGAGTACCCGGAGAGAACCCATGCAGACACGGGGAGAACATGTAAACTCCACACAGAAAGGTGCACCAGCACTGACTGGTGCTGGAATTGAACTCATGACCTTCTTGGTGTGAGGCACGAGTGCTAACCACTGCACCACCGTGCCGCCGCATTAGTGTGTTTAACCTTCTTAAAAAATAAAAATCTGGTATTACACCATATTTAATTTGCTGATCTTGTAGATGTTCATAAAGGCTCATATTCAAGTCACTTGTCACAATATCAGAAATGGAGAAACTTGAAGAAAACTTGACTTTTCCAACAAAACACAACATTAATTCAGCATAAACAGAGTGTCTCCATTCACTATCATAGACCAAACTCTATGGGTTTTACTGGTGAATCAATGTTGTCGAAGATGACAGTGTTGCCATGTTTATTCCAGAGCTTCTGAACGTCAGAAAGGGTCATATCTGAGGGCCATGAAAAGATAGCCGTGTGTTTTACAGTAATTATTCACATGTACTGATAGGATTAGTAGATCGACAGGTATTTAGCACTTTAGATCAGTAGACGATTTGTGTTGGTCGCTGGTGGCTGTTTGGGTTCATCAAAACCTGCATTTACATTAAAGAAATATCAAGATATGTCAGTTATGCCACAACAAATACAAATACTGTCATATCCTGTGATACAAATTTTTAGTCATATCACTCACGACAACTAGCCAGTGTTTTCTATGCACAAACTAAAGAATGCATGTTACTTGACAAAAACCTATTAGGGCCTTGTACAAATAGAAAAGCGCACACAGAGCCCATCCTCTAAAGTGATATGGTTGCTAATGTACAGTACGTGCACAGCTGCAAATATCCACATTTATGGACATGCTTTAACCTTCTCACGTCATGGATGAAAGATATCAAACTACCGTACATGCATCAAACAGCATTACATCAAGTATCTACAGTTAAAAAAAAAAGAAAAATCCCTGCAGCATCAATAATTGAGAAATCTACATTCTCCTCCTCAACTGTTCATTGAAAGCACTGAAGGCAACGCTACTGATCTCATTGTTCCTCCTCAAAAATGGTTCCAGGCGCAGGTTAGCGATTGGACACGGTCTTTTATGTGCTTTCCATCTGAATATTCAGATGTGACCTAACACCTCAATCTTCTCCACCTCTCATTTTTTTTTTTTTTTTTTTTTTTTGCCCGTTTAGATGCTCCTGCCCTCTCTCCCTTGTGTGGAGGCGTCTGTTTATCAGCGCACGTGTTTGTGTTTCACAGCAGCTGAATTTATGTTGGGTATTTGAGAGTGTGTGGGGTAATCAATAGTGTTTCATTGAAGGACACTTAGGAGCAGATTGGAGCCCAAATCCAAGCCAGCATGAAAGACGACATGACAGAAACACTTGCTGCTCAACCTGAAGGGTCTCAGTGTGACATGTACCCTGTCGCTTGTCGAAGCAGCGTGCACACACTCACACAAGTAAGCAAGCGGGAGCACATGGTCCTTAACACAAACACACACTTAGATACGCCTGTGAACCCTTAGGAGTGTCTTCAAATAGAGCTGAAAACGTTTACCCACCGCTGCATCAAAGTAGGAAAGCTAATGAGTTATTGACCGATGATCTTATTCACACTCACACACACACGCACACACACACACCATCTATTGCACATTGCAATTCATGCATTCCACACCTAATGGACGTGACCAGCGTCCTTGTCACAGCCAAGTAGTGTGCTGAGGAAGCAAATGCATGCTTGTTTATGTGTGTGTGTGTATGTGGCTACACACATTTGTGTATGCACTGGGCTGACTGTCTGTACACAAGTCATTATTAGAGGTTTAGTGTGTGCTCACCAGTCAGTCAGGCTCCAGTCAGAGGAGTCAGCTTAAGGGCTCATAGCTGCTCCCTGAGGAGACACTAAATACCATCAGCCGTTTAAATCCATCCATGACCATTTTAAATATGCAGCACACACTCACTCCATTTTTAATAAGGGCTCTAAGCAAGACAGAGGAAGGGGAAAAAAAAAGGAGAAGGAAGAGACAAAGTCAGGAAAAAAAGAGGGGGGCAGGCTGAGGAACAGAGAGAGGGAAGAATATGAGGGGGGGGGAAGAGGAGAGCAGAGTCTGTTGCATTGATTTCTTGGCAGTTTGGCACCGGACCTGATTCGCCTGGAAAAGCCACAGATGTGTCAGAGGCAGTTAGGCATGCAAGAAGGGAGGGAATACACACACACACTACAGTCACATGCATGGGCACACATAGGAGCATATGTGCAGACAACATATTCACACATATGCCAAAATATTCAACATTATGGAGAAGATACCAGTCGCCCCTTAACAGCGTCTGTGCGTTACAAAAGCACCTGTTTGAAAGGAGCAAGTGAAAACCGGGGATGATGCAAGGGGTTTTGATGCCTTTCTGGGGAAAACCAGGCAATTCTCTCTACAGGCAGAGTCAAAAATAGCTACTATTACACACACCTAGATGGGCAGTAAATTTCTCCTTAATCCCTACCCTAACTTAGCTCAAAAACCTGTCTGCTCTGCTCAGCTTTCAAAGCACACCGCCTCTGTGAGTACATGCATAGCCCAGTGGAACAGCAGGGAAAAAGTCAGACGTATATTTTGATCAGAGGGTGGATGAGACATTAGGATCAAAGTCTTGGACTGTGGCAAATCAACTGATCTTAGGTTGAGATCCATAAGCAATCTCCAGAGAGACTACCTGATTAGTTAGGCATTTATGGCCTATATCCAGCATAAAAAGTGAAGGGAATATTGATGATAAAAGCCTGAGGCAAATAGAATGTGTGCCCTCTTATCACACAAAAATAGCAGGTGAGCTTTCTACTAGGGTCACATACTGCTGGGTGCCGCATTAACGGCTTCAACAGTCTATTAATTCACTTAGATAATTGATATTTAATCTGCTAATGAAACTCTACCCCCATTTTAGTCTGTACAACAATAGCAACTGCAGCCAATTTTAATTGGACAATATTTTAGACAAATAAGAAAGATCATTTTGGTTAATACTTTACAATACATAGCACCCATGGGGCCATTGGAGTACAGTAGTGTCCCATTTAGGCTTGCAATCTTTACAATATAAAGTTGATATGAAGGATAAATGATTCAGAAATTTTCATTATAAATAATCTGTCTTAATCTAATAATCTTTGGTCTATAAAATGTTGGAAAAGGATTTAAAGTGTAATCACATTGAGAGATAAATAAAAGCTACAAATCCGTACAAATAGGACTTGAACTAGATACCTTTGATATTCTTGCTTGAGAAATTACTTAAAGATTAATTAACATATTATGAATGTGGTTGATCGTTCATTCTGAAGATCATTTTATCTTCTTTACTGGAATGTATTATATAGACTGCACAATTTTAATGAAATGGGTTAAATAGGGCCCGACCGATATGGTTGTTTTCAGGGCCGATACCGATAATTATGGAAATGGGAGACCGATAACTGATATGTGCAACCGATAAATAGAAACATTATTCACATCAAATTAAAAAAAGCACACACTGACACACATTGACACAAACGGTCTATGTTTAATTGTAAAAATGAGAAGTGCAGGGAGTTGCCAACAGCATTTGTAAAACAAAGCCAAACATAACTTAGAATAAAACAGGAAATAAAATAAGATAAATATTTATCAATAAAAAAATAAATCATTCCCTCCTATGAGAATATTTGAATAAACGCAATTTTTATATTAATAAGTAACAGAATATGAACTGACAGAACTGAAAATCAAGTGGAGGGAGCTGATTAGCATTTTTAAACAGTAAAAGAAGCATAATATGCGACCTAATCCACCAAAATGAGTCACAGTGATACAAATTTCAAAATTGAGTTTTTGGTATCAATGGAAAGTCTAGGAATAAGATTTAAAATAATATCATAGTCAAAGGTATATGATGGATTATTTTGAATTTATGACCATTTGAATTATGCCCTTCCATCCACCTTTTAAATAAATGTATTTTTAAAAGTTGGGTTGTTTTTCAAAAGGAGAGGTAGTTCCAGACTGTGTCATGCATAAAATAATACTCTGTTGTAAGTTTCCTTAGTAACTGTGTTTGATGAATCAATCAGAGGTGCTCGAGGCTGGATACAGGTGCTTCAATGTGTTGTGTAGTGACCAAGTCTTACAGTGTTTCTCCTTTCTGTCTGACTACTATCAGCTTCAGCTGCTTTTAACAGTTGTGTGTCCAGCTGGGTCCAGTCTAGGGCTGCATAATATTGGCAAAACTTATGTGGGTGTACAACATTAACAATAATATTGTGATATTTCTTGTTCTCGTAAAGAAATGCCAATTTCAACTGCTAAGAAAAATGTTAATTATAGGTCCTGTATGTTTGATTGTGGCCAAAACTGGTACTGCAATCACATCCAAAATACTGTGGAATGTGGTATCCCCTCGGCCTCCCCCCAGACTAAGGGTTGCCAGATCCTGGGTGAGCGTCTACTACTCAGGAGCTACCATGGCAATGGTAATGAGTTTTACTCCAGTATTTATACCATCTGGCTCGAGCCCTGATTCACTCTGCAGCTAAAGTTCCAGCTCCACTGCTATAGCCCCGGTATGGTCAGCGGCTAATTGTCGGGCTCCACTGCTATATCCCAGTATGGACAGTGGTAGGCCTGTCACGATAATCAATAAAATCAATTAATTAATTAATGTAAGATAATCAAAAATAAGATCGGTAAGTTTGCCAGGCTCAATAATGTATTTACCAAAGACACTGGCTAATGAGTTTGCTGTATCTGTCACGACTGACTCCTAAGGAGCCGTCCTTGGTGTGAACGTGCAGAATCGATACAGCATAACTACCACAGAAGAAGAACACTGCCGATTGCACCTGCACGCCCACCAACTACAGCGGTGAAGACAGATCAATGTGTCCAACCTCGCTATAGTTCCTACTTTTAATCTGCTCCAAAAATCTTATTGTTTGCTCTGAAATTCAGATTTCTTCGCGGGTCAATTACTTGACTTGTGAGATCATTACTCGTAAAAATTTGGAGCAGTTAGTGGATAATTTACAGGACTTTTAAATTACGGCTACTGGTCCACCATAGATCATTCAGAATTAGAAACGTGGTTAGCTGCTGGACTGGCATTGGCCCCTTAAAAAGGGATTTATGGGAACTTTTGAACACCCGGGTAAGAATTATCTGACATTAATGTCGCCAAGGGTTTAAAAAAGCCTATTTAAAAAAAAAAAAAAAAAGTTGGTATTTTCCTTTAAGGTCTGGTGCCAGTCAGGACCTTTTCATGATTAGTGAAAACAAAATTCAAGCATACATCACCTTTTAACAAGGTTAAAAATAAACCATTTGTTTGTATAATGTAAGACTAAAAAATAAAGAGAAGTAAGATGATAGTTCATCAAACTTTAATGAAATATGCTTGTAACAACAAACACTTCCAGAAAACGAATATGTGTGCTAAGGGCGGCTAATGAGTAAAATCATCATCGCTAATGTTAACGTTTACAACTATTTGCGTTAATATTGGCAGCTAATTAGCCAGGTAGCTTATCGACGACAGTCCTTTTTCATCGCTGTCACAAACCACATCATGCTTCCTTTTCAGATGTTCGTGCATCTCAGTTGTGCTGCCGTGGAAGGAAAGTTCTGTCTTGCAGATATTACATTGAACACTTGTCTCTTTTGTTTTCCTGAAATGCTCCCACACTTTTGAGCTCCGTTGCCGCCGGGTAGCCATAAAAAATGGACCAGTATAACCTCCGGTGACACCACGGCTGACCCTGACGCCCACTACTGCGCATGTGTGTCAAGGACAGAAAGGCAGAAGTGGCAGTGAATGTGCCGCAGCGGTTTTGAGAGGAAAACTAAGATTAAAAAAAAAAAAAAAAAAACACGCGTCGACTATTAAATTAGTTGTCAACGATTTTAATCGTTGACATGATCGGGATTAGTCGACTAATCGACTAGTACACATGCGGATGCACTTTGCTACGAGTACCACAGATGAATACTCTAAAGTCTGTATGTGAATCTGACAGGAGGAGAAACAGATGAGATTTATGAACCTGTACTTTTGATCAGCTGTACTGAATACTGTCGTACATACCGTAGAGACTTCCTTAAACAGTAACAGACATATCCAACCATAGACATACAATGTCACCTCATTCCATGCTGGCAGACGTACCGCATCGCCACCATATTGGATGGATCTCCTCACCACTGTTTACTAGCACCAGACCCCTGCAAAGTGAATACAGAGAGATACAAGGCCCATGGATTTTACAGTTTACGATTATAAGAACCAACTCAGCTTTGGAAGCAGGTGACCTTTCACAAGTGAGAATTTGGGTTATTTTGACCATTTGTAATAATATGTAATCCGTAGATCACACTGAATTTAAACAATGTTATTTAGCTATAAGTGATATGTTAACAGCTGTCTAGCATTGCTAACAGCCCTCTGTCATTATAGCTATTGACGTATCCCATCTTGTGTCATCACGTCACTTGACCCAGAAGAGTCTGCCATATTGGGTGTGAACGCCATACACAACACAACAGCAGTTAGCAGTGATTCGAGCGAAAGTTTCCAGTATGTTTTTAGCCTTACAGATGTGAACAACGCTCCATCACTGACACTGTCCAGTGATGTAGGACACCTGCAGGGTGAGCACAGGTACAGATATGTCCAAAAACTACCATTAGCAGGCCTTGAAAATGATGTGGACTTTGAAACTGGCAGGATTTTGGCATTTTTAACCAGTCTGGGGCTCGTTTAACTGGCCCAGTGCTCATTAACCCGGACCCCCGTTGCACTTCATTTTAACAGGTCCGATGCTCATTAACCCGGACCCCTGCTGGACGTTGTCGTTTTACCCATCCTAGTGCCCGTTAACCCGGACCTCTGCTGGGATTTGTCATTTTACCCGGTCTGGTGCTCGTTAGCTCGGACCCCTGCTGGACTTGATACAATTTAAATGCCACAGATGATAAAGTTTAAGGAGTTGAAGCTTTAAACTTTTTTTGTGACTATTCATGATACCTCTCTTTGATAATCCACTTTTTTGTATCTTGGTAGGAATGAGAAATACATTTTCTTTTGGCCGGTTTTTCATTTCTCCCAAAAAATAGCAATTTTGAAGTCGACAGTTTACCATGTCCGCAATTGAGCACATCCTTCAAATTTTTTACCACGGTAGTCAACTTTGTGACAAAAAATGGAATGGTGTTCAGCCTAGTTTTTTTACTGCAGTTTTTTTTTTTTTTTTTTTTTTTAAATGACGTTACCTATTTGGAGCTGACATTGATGCAAATTCAGCATCGCACAGCATCAGTTGTCAAAGTCTGCACATCTACCACATTTATTCTCTTGGAAAACAGCTAAATAAAACACAAAATAACTCAATGTCAATGTCAGCTCCAAATGGGTAACATCTTTTAAAAATTGCAGTAAAAAAACGAGGCTGAACACCATTCCGATTTTTTTTTCCTGACAAAGTTGACAACTATAGCAATCTATGGTAACAATTTGAACGATGTGATCAATTGCACACATGATGAACTGTGGACTTCACATTGCTATTTTTTAGGAAAAATAAAAAACAGGCCAAAAGGAAATGAATGTTATTTCTCATTCTTACCAAGATACAAACAAGATTAAAGGTGACATATTAAACCTTCTCATACGCCAGTTAGAATTGGTCTATGGGCTATACAAAACATCTTCATGAAGTTACCTGCAAACAAACAAAT
>JAPTYR010000011.1:2801514-2813819 GCA_029814505.1 Siphamia roseigaster
AGTGAATACAGAGCAGCCCATTTCACACAATTGAAGGTATTTTGGGAAATGCCAATGAACATTGACTTGAGCAGACTCGATGATGGCTGTGGACTTTAAGTGACAATGATGACACATCGCGCTGGGTGGCACAAGTCTTGCCGTTTGAAGTTTAATCAAACAAAGTGTTAGGGCTCTGGACTCAGGCCATCTGCTGGCTGACTGAACTTTCCTTTTGACAGCTCTTTGTTTTGATACTCCATGTGCTTTTGTGTTCAGTGTCTGCCCCGCCCCTCACCCAATCACTGATTGATTGGTGTCTCCTGTGTACTGTTTGGTGGTCAGGCTATTTAAGCTCTGGTAATCTTCTGTTCTGTGTCTGACTGTCTGATCCTTTTGCCTGTGTAGACCTGATCTGTTCTGTGTAGACAAATTTGTACGTAATCTGCTTTGTGCTTTAGAGCCAACTTCTGTTTTTGGTGATTCCTTATTTTTGATCCTGGTACCTGTGTTGATTTTTTTTTGGACTGAGATTTTGCCTCTTTATGGATTTATGTTGACTTTTGAACCTGAGGAGTTTTGAACAGTTTGAACCCATTTGGAATACCTGTGTTTCTGAAAATTTTTTGATTTTTCTGTTCTTTGCCTGAGACACCTCACCTTGCTGTTCTGAGGCCACTTTTGCCACCTGACCTCTGTTTAAATAAACTCTGTTGGACTCTCTTACTCTGGTCTGCATTTGGGTCTTTTGTCTGGAACTCTGTCACAAAGCTTGATCGATTAGAAAGGAAATCTACAGAACCCAAGGCTGATCCTTCATCAACTGTGCACGCACATTCTGGTCACAGTAAAACTGAGAAAGCAGTCCCCACATGTTTCTTCTGCAATGGACCTGTTGGCTCAGCAGGTCTACATGAAGCCTCAACTGATTCCAAGGTCCGGAAATGTGCTTTGGAACTGGAAGATGCAAAACTTGTGGCTGGAGATATGATTGCTATTGAGGCGCCATATCACCAAAAATGCCTTGTGCAACTCAACAACAAAGCAAGATCTGCCAACTAATATGGAACGCGTATGCAGAACACCATCCTCTGTGCATGTAATCCTGGCATCTTCTACTAAACAGTGACTTTCAAATTATGGTACCGGGTATCAACATCATCAAGACTTTAGTTTTCTAAGGTTTTTGAAGGTGACTCAACATATCAAAATACAGTTCTATTGTGTAGTTAAACTTGAAAGTGTCTACAAAATTACATGCTTCTGTCACAAAGTGCATGCAATATTTTATTTGGTGATCGAGCAGGAACCGGCACTACGTTAAGTAAAATAAATGGTTGTTTTGACCTTAAATTGAAAAATATGCCTGGTTCATTTACTTGAAAGGTGCACCAATTAATTAGTTGACTCCAAAATTTTATGATTTGACACCAATATAGCTGTCTTAAAACTACTATTGGTAGTTTTGCATTTTAGATGCCATGTTGAAATTCAGTATGGCTGCCCTCCAAGGCTGAATCTCAGGTGGCTCCACATCTGTAATTGTTTGGTATGATATAATGTACCTTTGTGCCAAATTTGGCACTTTTATCACAAAGTGCACACTACCTCCCCTATATGCTGTCGTTCAAATGTTTGTAACATTTGTCAAAATGCCAGCTTTTCCATGTTGTTAAAAGGCTGCATCTCTTTGGCGATGTAGCAAAATCGACTTTGTGTGAGTATGCACCGTTTGACATTGTCGCGCTTAGACATGGTTTGCTTCATAAATGCCCCAGTGATGGTGGACTATCAGGACCACATTGATGGCCCCTCTGCCTCTTTGGTTGACTTTTTTATTTCTAGCTGGGAATACTGCAGTGGGTGGTTGTGTTTGCGGGGAAGGTACATGTTTGTTGTGTTGCCACGTTTAGCATGAACTTTTTTCAAACAAATGTGGCATAATTTTAGTTCTGTGATTCCCCGCAGCCATTTGGTTTGAATCCAAAGTGTTCTACACGTCAGCTGTTAGTTTTGCCTTAGAAATCAATTCTGTTGTTATTTCCTCTAAAGCTGAGTTTCCACTCACTTTCCAACTCAACTCTGCTTGGCTCAGGTACCACGTACTTTCCCTCTACGCCTCACGGACCCTCACACTGCCTCCTGGTGCACCAGGTGCCCCGCCTTCTCACACACAGAGTGACAAACAGGATGGTTCACGTGTCTTTGGTAAATTAAAAATTATCGAGCCCGGCAAACTTACCGAGCTGATTTTTAATTACTGTGCAAATCATTGATTTATTGATTATCGCAAAACAGACCTACCAATGGGTGTAAGAGTGATTGATTCTTTGTCTTTCTATGTCAGCCGCCCTGCAAGAAACTAAAGTGTACCCTTTGCTTATAGGTAGGCGGGATAAGCTCCAGCACCCCCACAACCCTCTCAGTGATAAAGTGGTTCAGAAGATAGCTGATGAATGCGCAGATTAGGTTTTTACAATGTCATTAGTATCAAGTATTTTGGCACCAATTATAAAGATTCACATTTCACTGATAATTAGAGAATCTAAATATTCCAAGTTGCCATTCACAAGGGACTTGTCTCACGTTGCCTGCAAGCACATTATATATATAAAAAAAAGACATCACTGTAAAAGGAGAGACTGTTTTTAGTTTGTAGCAGCCACCACTGCTCTCTTAAATGCCCAAAGCAACAGGGCATGAGGTCACCTTATAGTGGCAATTTAACTGATGTAAACATTAATCTAACTTCACAATCTATTCTGTGTTTATAAGCCCACCATTAAAATAAGTTGATTTTATCTCAACAATCTTTGTCTCAGAGGTGTTAAATTGTCCTACTTTTACATATTTACCTGTTCGAAGGCTGCTTTAGCCACCCCGTGGGCCTGAACTGATATTATCACTAACAGCAGAGGGCACGAATGTGATCCATAAAAATCCTGTCAAAGCCTGCAGTCGCACACGTTTACTACTTTTTCTTTTTTTCTGAAAATTTCCATCACATGTACAGAATGCACAAACAGGTGCACAGACACATACGTGGGTTTATCCACACATGTACACACACTTCAGAATTAGGTAGCATTTATCCTTTCACATCAGTCCATAGGGACTCACTGATCAGTTTACACCTCTTGTTTGCAGGAAACCTTAAACTGCACCAGTACGGCACTTTGTGACTTTAATGTGTGTGTCTAGTTGTTTGTGTGTCTGTAGGCCTCAGGGTAAAGACTGAGCAAAACTGACAAGTTTCTTTGCTCTTCTGAAGCACATTAGTGGTATCTTAGATTTCTGCCCTAAGAGTTGCAATTCCTCTCCTGTTAAGAGTATGAGCACACATGTCCTACACGTACATGTGCCCCCGCAGCTCCTTCTCTTTGTACACAGATGTCGCTCAAAGGCACACAGGCAGGAATCACGAAGCTCAGACCAGATCTTCTTTCAGCTCACTCTTTATTTCTTTCAGACTCCTCCACGCCTCTGTCTCCCAGCCTTCATACTTGTTTTACTCCTCTTACCATTCCCACCACTATTTTGTCCTGAGGAGTATTTTAGCACCATCTGTCCCACCTGCCCCCCATTAACACAACATCCATCCCTCATTCTGACACACTTGGTAGCCATTACTCCTCTCTCTGTTGTGGCACTACTCCCCTCTCTCTTCTGTTTCATTTAGTCCTTTAATTTATTCCTCCACTCAACCTCTAGGCAAGGGGTATTTGGTGCACTTCAAAGAGGTGATTATCACAACACTTATCAAGAGGGTGGGCACTGTCACTGTGGGCTTGTGTGTCTTTGCATGTTTGCATTAGTCCCTATTTTTTACAGCAAAATCTTACTGCAATGTACTGAATTACATTTTTATTTTATTTTATTCATATTGCACCTTTTCAAACACTAATAAAGTACTGTAGCTCACAAATAGGATACAAGGATACACTACATCCACACAAAAACACATGCATAGATAAGACATGTGCAGAGTATTAAAATATGCACATATCAGAACTAAGCAGCTCCTGCAGGTATAGTCAATATTTATTTTGACCTCTATTTCTAATGCACTTTCTAAATCTTTAACTCTCTTTGAATGCTCCCATTTAGTTTTTTGCAGTATTTAGATCTTTTTTTCTGAAATGGGTATATTGTTTTGGGTTCTTTTTTTTTTAATTTGTTTATTTGTCTGTTTGTTTTTGTCAGCAACTTGATGCAAAAATCTACTGGGCCAATGTGAAGATAGGTGTGAGGTGGTCCAGAATAAATCCTATTTAATTTTGGTTAATCTAGGTATAAGGTCAGGGTCAACAAAAATATGTAGTCACAATGATGAGAGATGGGGAAGATCAGAAATGTCCTTTTCATTCCTGTATACTCAATTTTGCTTATAGCTTATTTTTGCTATCATTGTTGGTGTGCATTGACATCACAGGACACTGAAGACCAAATTTGATGACTCTAGGTCAAAGGTCAATGTCACAATAAAGATCAAAATTGAATTTTGACCTATTGTTGACTAAAGAGGACAGGGGTCACTTGGTCAACAACTAAAAAATTAAAATGGACTATAACAGAAAAAGAAATGGAGATAGAGACTATTATTGACAGATAGGGAACCTCGCATGGGCTTCAAAATGGCATCATGACCTTTGACTTTGAGTAACTTCAAAATCAAGGTCGTGGATTTAAATGGTCATAACTCCTAAAAGAGTGGTGATAAATACTCATTTACTATTGTTGATTGATAGTAAACTACATGTAGTGCAATGGTACATGACATTATGTACAATGGTATCATGACCTTGAGTGACCTTGAAAGGTCAAACTCATAGTCTCACATTTTTTGAGGGAGATGTTCATGTCAAGAGCTAAAATGATTTTGAGAGGTGGGGTTTATTGTGCCTGGCACCACTTGTTTTTAATAGATAGATTTCACGTCTACGTCACCATGGTTGCAACTGTGCTAGTCCGGGGCAGAAAGAAGCCGGTTGAAAGCCTGTTGGTCAGATAAACCTATAGCAGCTATAGCAACGGAGAAAATGGCGAGAAGTTGTTGTGTGGTGAAATTCATGAATAGATCGGGAAATGGCATGCGAATGTTTAACATACCACGGAAGAAGAGTGCATTCGACAAAAACCATAGAAAGTTATGGTTGTAAGCCATAAAAAGGGCGGATTGGGGCAAATATGGTCCGTAAGGGGAGGAGAGCGTTTGCAGTGCCCATTTCATTTCTGGTATTAGCACTGTGTCACAACTGATAAATCATATAATTGTACGTGTAAAATGACCACTACCTTTACTGTTCGTGTGCATGTTACTCCATTTACCAGTAAAATTGTTAACTTTGATTAACGAGGCTAAGTTGAGTACGGCTGTGGTCACTCAAACTTAGCTACCTAGCACGCTAGTGGCAGCACTAGCTAATTGTTTACTGCCTGGTTATCAATAGCGTTTTCATGTTAATCAGTCTACTGCAAAACTGTTGAATGTGATTAAGTAGACGAGCAGCTACGGCCGATTTAAGCAGTAAAACAGTTGGTTAGTAACACTTCACCAGTCGGTATGTTCCGTTTACTGCTAGCTAATGTTATTTTCATATGTTTGTTGTTAGCAGTAGCCAACTAATGTTGTTAGCTTTCAGTCAGGTCATTCTGTAAAATCCACTTTCCTCCTCAATGGGGATTTTAAAGTAAGATGGAGTCACATCTCTACAATATATATCAGAAATGTTGCTGCAGTTGGTCGCAAAGTAACACAAACACCACTCGCAACAAGTACCATGTTTAATTACAACACAGACAAAGTACATCGACAAAGCCTCAAATATGTAAACGTATGTTTGGGAACATGTTTGACGGTTTTTGTACAAGCCTTCCTGACTACAGAAGATGGGTTAGATGGACGACAAGCAAGAAACAATACATTCATTATGGGCTTTCTGGTGTTTTGTTCTATGGCGCATGTGCAATGTTTGTAAACATGAAATCTATCTATACTGTTTACATATTTCTTGTATATTTCAGTTGTACATGTACTACTACAAAGGCTGAGAAATGCACATGTGTGATCGCACAATTAGCACAACAAACCTTGTAGTGGCTTTTACATGGTCCTTTAAATCTTCTGTCCTCTAAATTCAAGTTTTTAGCAACTGTTTTGAACAACAAAAAAAACTGATTCAACTGTTTAGGTTAGTGGGAGAAGAATATTCCAAGGTTATGGAATCATTACTGAAAAAGCACAGTTCCTGTTCCCGGATTTAAAATGGGATTGTGAAACTATTAAATACACGTCATCTGATTCATTGAGAATAAGGCTAACTTCGATATGGTTGTCCACATCTGTGACCTCATCTGACTTTTTAATGAAGGTAGAGAAATCATTTTGTTTGTTAAAGATTTTGGTCTTTCATAGTTTATCTTTTTGTTGCTGACAGCTTCCAGATACAGTAACAACCGAAATGAGGTAAAAATATGCTAAACAACAGCAGTAACAAAAAAATTGCATCTCTTATCATCTACCATGTCACAGGATTACATTTCAGCCATGTTACTCATAGTGTGTATCTCTTTTCTCTTTTGTATCTCGCATAGAGTTTGAGTTGGGTGGCAAAATGTAGTAGATATCCCCGTTCAGCTGAAGTCTGACACATGGTGTTGAGCCTGAAATGTCTTCAAGTCCATCCCATAAAAAAGTGTTGATGTTAAAAGATGCTATAAAAGTGCTTAGAGCTATTTGTACAGGATGTCCTTGGTACCTCGGTCCAGATGGTAGTCATGCAATCACCATTAGGAGAGTGTGATGCATCACTGTGGGAAAGAGAGGTACACAGAATACGATGCTAAGTAAGTCATTAAAATTCTTCTAATGGTGGGAAAAATCTGTTTTCTTTTGATTTCCAGCATCTTTTTCAGCATAGACATTTTGCCAGAACGTTTTCCATTGTTGAAGAACTATGCTTTTTTCCCCCCACCTCATAGTTGTGTTATGTGAAACACACCCATTGACAATGAGACTTGACGGTAATTTCCCATTTGTCATTTATCCGCTTTGCATTTTTCCAGTATATTTCATGAATATGCTCCTTACCACTGTCCAAATACCCTTGGAGTACATAGTTTTGCTTGTTTTTATTGCACTGTTTCCCAGCAGACATTTTGGCTTGTCAAGGCATGAAAACACCTTAACATGCCAATAACATTCACCATTAATCTGTTCCATTTGAGTTTGCCAGAAAAGCTTTACCAGAAAATCCAGCCATTACGGACGTGCACTTTGTATCATAACTGATTTGGAATTTTAAAAATGATGAATTAAGTTAACTTCAAATTAACTTAACTTACAGCTTGGGCAATACGGTGTTGGAGTGGTTCCACTCGTGCCTCACAGCAAGAAGGTCCTGGGTTTGATTCCAACACCAGGCAGGGGGTGGAACCCCTCTGTCTGGAGTTTGCATGTTCTCCCCGTGTCTGCATGAGCTCTCGCCGGGTACTCCGGCTTCCTCCCACCATCCAAAAGCATGCATAAATATAAGTTAATTGGTTAATCTAAATCACCCATAGGTGTGAATATGAGAGTGTTTGACTCTCTATCAGCCCCGCGAAGAACTGGCAACTTGTCCAGGGTGTACCCCGCCTTTGCCCTTCAGTGGCTGGGATAGGCTCCATGTGACCCTCATCAGGTTAAAGTGGGTTCAGATAATGAATGAATCAGGTTAACTTTAAAGTTTGTGTGGTGTTATAGTGCTGTATGACTTTAGTCTTATATAGGACTGCAGAGAGAAACCTTGTCCTGAGTTAGTCTCTCTTATACTTCTATAAGAGAGGCTGTTCCCATGTTAATTCAGATTTCTGTCTGGATTTGTGTTTACTTTATGTGAGTGAATACAGCTGTTTAAATGATAGCTGATCTGTGGGACTATTTGGGTGTGCATTCAGAATATAAACATTTACAGGTTGAATGTTGATGAAGATTAAGCGATACCCAAGACCACTCTGTCCCTCCAAGTGTTCCTTGAGGATTAAAAAACCTTGATTATATTGAATAAAAAATAAATTCAGTAATTTCTGTGGTTTGTCTCTTCTCAGCTAATATTACCAGTGTACACTGTATAGATCTTGCCACCTATTTTACTACTAAGTCAAATCAAATCATAAATATCCCATCCTGTTTTTCACCACAGTATCACCATTATAAATACTGCATTACGATGTTGCAGTAGGCCTGTATGTCTCAGCCTTGCGAAGAATTATTTGTCAAACTCTGTCTAAACATAAAATACTTGAAAAAGGAAGTGATTTATCACAGCAATAATCCTCTCAGTGAAGTGTGTTGCACAATGAAAATAGCTGCGTCTGAAACTGTGATGTAAAGTTTACTCAAATCTATCTCCTCATAATAAAACAGTGCACAAATGTGTGTCTTAGATCACTTTTGGCCCAATAGTTGTTGGGGTTGGCTGCTGAAACAAAGTAAGGTCATGAAAAGATGGAGATTTAGATCAAATATCATCTTTGTTTTCTACTTAATGAAGCTTCAATGTGGAGATGAGATTAGGAATTAATTTAAGATGCACAGTGAATAACACCTTCTATTCTTACAGCTTTTATGGGAAACTAACAGGCTTTGTTTCTAGTTTATTTAATCATCATATTTTTGTACTTGCACCTGCATACTCTTTATTTCACAGGCCAAAACATGTAGGATGTGAACTGCAGTATTATTTTCAGGGGAGCTGATTTTTTTTCTCCCCCAAATTTGTTTGTCACAAATGAACCCATTCATAAAGCAATGAATGGAGCTTTTACACATGAGAAGAAAAGTTAGAAAATATATGAACAGAAGCTGTTTCAGCACCAATAATTATCTCATGAATAATAGTGGTACAATGATTCACAAGCAACATCTAGTACTTTATAAGTATTTATTTTTTTCTGACTAGGAAATCTAAAAAAAAAAAAACTTCATGTTTGAAATTGTGAGTTGAGTTAGAAAATTTTGTAGATAACTCTGTAAGGCAGTGATTTATCTTTAATTTTTTTATCATCCTCATTAGGGATTATATATAAGAGCTAGCAAATGTATCATACATCAACAGACTTGTTTTATACATGATTCATGATAATGATACAGGAACATAGTCAAATATTTTTATAGAATTTCATCCATCACATTTTCAAGGCTCAAGTGTTGTGAAGATGAGCCAATTCCCCTGAAAACATGGCTGTCAGCAAACCTCACATATCTTTTTGCAAGCCCTTCTTTTCCTTTTTACATGCATTTTTTTCATTTATGTCACCTTAACACACATTATATCTGCTCCTTCAATGGCATCACATTCTCCCGATTTGCCTGCCCTCCTGTCCAGGCAGAAACCCCATAGGCTGTTTTGGCTCCATTCTTTAAAGTCTTCCTTTTGTATCAGATTCTCACTGTGTTTTTGTGTCTCAGAGCTCATATTATTGCCGTCAAATGACACCTTAATGCTGTTTGTTTCAGGTTTGCCAGTAGGACACTGACTATCTTTGACGGTATGTCGAAGATGGTTCTTTCCAAGTATATTTATGTCTTTGCTGAAACATAAAATTAGACTTTGACTGCTTGTAAATTGATGAGCAATCATTCCCACTGGCAAAAACATTCAATGAATAGGGAAACAACTTTTCAAGCCTGAGGAAATCCATCTTTGGTCTTAGATTAATGAATGAAAGATTAATTTGATTTACTGTCCAAGAGTTTGTATGCATTCTGCCACAGTGTCTTATGATGGTAGATATCATTTCTTTTAGCTTAAAGAATAAAGCTTTTAACATTTATGATGCTGAAGTCTATAGGTGTTTTTTTCTGGTTCTTGACAGACATAAGGCTCTTAGCTTACAGAGTGACACTTTAATGATAAGATGTTTGGGTCTACTTTAACATCTGATCTCAGACCGGAAGCTCAGATTCTGACGACTGCGCCTGTCTGAGATTCCTGGCTTCAGGTCTGAATACCATCATGGGGGTTGATGAGGGGGGTCTAAACTCAGAGCATTAATAGAAAGAGATAGAGATCATGTGACCTCGAAGAGCCCCCTTTGAGGTCACAGGGTTGACGTTGGTGTCAGTCGTCAAGGCGACATTATTTGTCGAAACACGGGATGAAGAGATTGGATTGGCTGCTGAAATGTTTTGAGGTGATTCATAGACTGCAACTAATCATTGTAATTATCAGTACATTTGTTTTCTAAAGTAAAAGGTAATGAGGATTTGAGGGGTTTTTTTTTTTGTTGTGTTTTGTTTTTTTTTTCAAACACCAGTAGGTTCAAACCAAACCATTGGATCAGATCAAACAGTATGTTAAAATCCTCAGGAAGTCTCCAACACAAAATAATGTGTAATAAATTTTCAGTTCATTATATATTTTATTGCATAAGTAACTTTTGTGTGTGTCTGTTTTTATATTGTAATATTAGTACTCTGAGCTCTTATAAACATGTTCAGTGGCTTAAATATAGGTCTAAGGCTAATGATGAAATCTATTAACACATTCCATAAAAACAGCACATTTTATAAGCCAAGAATGAGAGAAATTCAGCATGAAAAAATAACTGAGTCAAACATCTATCAAAACTAAACTATTTAGTTTAAATACGTCTTCCTCCTCAACTCCATTTTTAGTCTTTTTGGGCACATATTCATCAACCTAAGGCCACCTTAACAAAAAGCTTTGCACACATTCATCACTGCTGGGTAAAACTATAGTTTCAGCTTAGATGTAAAACACCATGAACCTTTGACAGTTTCCTCCTAATGTCTACGATTACAAACGTCCTGCCAGTTGAGGCCTGGGCAAAGCTGAAACAGCAGGCAGAAGATCTGATCTAACCCTGCATTAGTGGTATTAGTGAGAACATGTTACTTTGTGTGCATGCCTGTTCTTGTTGCGGTTCATTTTGTTCCTGAAAACATGATAAAATTACTAAATTTCCCCCCCTTAAGTCTCTAATTATGTTCAAAAAAGAAATAAGAGGCGGTGGCTGTGGAGGGGAAGATCCAACAAGGCTCGACAGGTTAAGTCCTAATCCTGTCTAAGAGCAATGTTTCTGCTCCATCATGACTCCTTTTAGCCAGAGGAAAGAGAAAAAAGGATACCTGTATGTTTTCATAATGCAATAATACAGGTTTCTACATGCAAGTACAAATTTCTGTTTATAATGTGCATGTCAACCAATTGGGTTCATGCACTTTGATAAAGTGAAGCTAATTTAACCTATTTTACACGTTTTTGACTAAAGTCAGTCTGTAAAATTATATGAACTTGTAAAATATTTGCAATAAAAAGTTTGAACAGCAAACAGAACTGCAACTGCTAAAAACTGTAACTGCTGTTGGTAGTATAAATACTAATAACGAGATCAAATATTCATAACTTTTAGCATACTACTGCAAATGCAAGTACTAACAGTGGATATCCTACTACTGCAGCTGTTAATACTAATACATTTCTTGTGCATCAGTGAGGGAGTCAAACCCCATGTGCAAACAAAAGACCAATATGTAATCAGTGACAGTCACAACATTACATTGTACCATTGATTTCCCTGATTTGTCAGAGGACTGCAACAAAATTTGATGGAAAAACTTGTAAATGAAACTTTGACAAAAGTTTTGTTCTATTTTCTAGAAAAGGGTGACACAGTAGTACATTAGTTCGGACACTTGCCTCACAACAAGAAGGTCCTGGATTCAGTTCCAAACCATTCGATGCGGGTGGGACCTTATTGTGTGGGGTTTTCATGTTCTCCACATGTCTGCGTGTGTTCTCTCTGGGTACTCTAGCTTCCTTCCACCATCCCTAGACATGCACTGATAGGTTAATTGGTTAATATAAATTGTCCATAGGTTTGAATGTGAGTGTGATATCAGGTCTGTGATAAACTAGCCCACCTTTGCTCATAAGTAGCTGGTTATAGGTTCCAGCAACCTCTGTGAATGATTATCTGCTAGGGATTAGAATCTGTTGTGGAGTAATTAGTTTGTTTCATTGAAACACAAGAAAGCTTTACATGTACACACCAATGCAGATGCCGCATATACTTTTTTATGTTTTGGTCTCTCCTCCATACATAATATGAAACATGATTTCCAATAATGAGGATTTTTAAAACTGTGGACAGAGAAAACAGAGATTGGAAAGGTATGGCACCACTTTCCATTTTGTGCATGACTATTGTTTCTTTGTGTCTTGAACAAAGTTGCATCTGAAATAGGGCTGCTCGATATTGGGAAATATCAATATCACGATATTTTCAGTCAATATTGATATCACGATATTTTAAACGAT
>JAPTYR010000011.1:2866415-2876435 GCA_029814505.1 Siphamia roseigaster
TTTCGGTTGAACTGTTTCAACACCGCATCTAAGGCTACGCTAAAGGCTTGCTGCTGCTCCATGCTTGCACTGAATGAAGTGCTTCTGTTTACAATCCTGGGGTCTGGTCGCTGTTCTACTGCGTCACTTACTTAAACACGCCCCTACATAGAGCCGTTGCAGATGCTGAACGTTGATTGGCTTGCGAAAAAATCCCCACTTTTGGGGAAAACTGCCGTTCCCCTTGCCAGACCGTGTGGAGATTGCAAATTGCGAGTGACAACACGGGATGGGCGGGCCCAGGCTCGGATTACCCACCTCTGGTTATTAAAAACATCGGGAGTTGTTAGCCCGAAAATGGCATTATTTCTAGTCATTGATAAATAAACATAAACAAAAGGACACAAATATACTGGCATAGGCTGTTTAGACTCCAGGCAAATATGGCCCAAATCTGAATTCTTTGCCCATATGTGCCCTGCAGCCGATATGTTAAAGGCAATTTGAACAGCACAAATCAGATTTTTTTTTAATCTGACCCAGGACACATCAATATGTGGTCCTAAATCTGATATTTTGCAATGCTTTAATGGCCATCTGACCTTTACATCATTGAAATGTAACAAACGCCACAATTTTGTGTCCCAAAAGTGGTGGGAAAATTTTCCTTACGTAAACACAGTGTGTGCCTGTTTGGTCATGTAATATGTCAGGACCTCTTTTGCACACGTAGGTCATTACAGGGTCACATTCAGGTCACGCTCAAAACTGATAGAAGTCATATATAATGTGTAATATGAAAGAGTACACAAAAAAAATAGATTTGAGGAAAAAAAATATCTGAATTATGTAATAAGACCTGCTCTCTGAATGTAGTCATAGTGACCCTTTAAACAAGAGACTCAGAGTGGAGCCCTACAGATAGATGGATAGAGTATCAGTATGCAGTTATCAGCTGACTGGCTCTGAAGTGTGCCAATAATCGACCACTAGGGGTTCTCCTGACATTATATTTCAATGAAAATTAGTATAAGATGAAACTATGGCTTGTGAAATATTTTTAAATGTCAGATTTTATTTAGAGATTTAGAATAAATCTTTGTGTTTTTTTCAGAGTTTTCCAGGTTCGCCAGGACCAGATGGACCACCTGTAAGATTTTCCATTTGTTTATTTGTTTGTTTTGTTTATTTCTTCGTTTAAATAACAGCATTCTCCTTATTTTGTATTGATCCTCTAATAATTACATATCCGTATATATTTACATTTTTGTCAATTCTCAGTTTCATGAATGGAATATTTGTGAACTATATAAAAAAGTAAAATAATATAATTGTGTAATAGTATTTGTAAATTACCTTTTGATGCCTTTTATTGCTGCAGGGTTTCAGAGGTCCCCTGGGTCCAGAAGGTCAGCAAGGACCAAGGGGGCCTGAAGGATTCCCTGTAAGAATTCTACGAATTTCCACGTGGTGTAGTTGTATAATATATTTCCTGTTTATATTAATAAGCAATAACTTCATAACTTTGGGAAAATGTAAATGGCTTAAAAATGTAACAGTGCATTTTGGTCACTTATTATAAAAAGTACAGTTAATACATTTACTATGAAAAAAGTGGATAAGAATTTATTTTAATGGTTTTTGTGTGGGACAACAATGACACTATTATTCTATATGAAATCATCGTAATTCCAATCAGTCTGTTATATTCAATCTTATTCATTTTATTAGATGCTGTGAACTGACATTGCTTTCGAATGCATTGTGTAAATAATCAGAGTGGAGCTGTGTCTTTTCTTTTTTCTTTTTTTTTTTCTTTTTAGGGCTTACCTGGTCCTCCTGGTCCCCCAGGGCCCATGGTAAGTAATAGAATACTATACTATTACTTTAATAATTTACTATTGTAAACCACTTTGTGCTACATGCATCATGTATGAAAAGTGCTATATAAATAAAGTTTGATTGATTGATTGAGAATACAGTATATAATGCATCACTATAAATAATACTTTATTATACTCTGCTGTGAGGCAGTAAGAAGTCCAGACAGAATAATGACAAGGATTAAAGTATTCCAACACTGCCATATTTCTGGCACGCAATGCTTGACTACAGAAAAAAAGTGACTCCCTCTCATAAATATATATAAAACAAAAATATTTCCATATTCCCATCGCTTTTGAGTGTATGTGATGATCTGACAATGATATGAAAGGAGCATAATTCTCCTGCTCAAAAACCAGCATTATTAGCTAATCAGAAGTAAAATGGAGTGGGTCTTGGGAAAGCATGCCTTGACAGAGTCTTATGATTTCCCTATCGCTCTGCGTAGCTTACACGACTGAGTAGAGAGATGTCACATCAACTGTAAAAATGACTAAATTTATGAAGATGCCCTCCTAGGCAATACAGTTTTAAAAAATAATTGACTGGGTGTGGGTAGAGGAGATAGGGAAGGATAGTAAGCCTTTTAGTAGTTCGTGTCAAAAGTTAAGACAGCCAGGTTCTTGCTTCTGCACTCTATGCTCAAGAATTTCCAAACAGCTAAAAAAAAAAATTCAAACAAAATGAACAAACAAAATGTTCAGGCTCAGGATTTTTTTATTTATTTATTTTGCTGAAATCCCTGATAATGGATAACATGGTTGTTGTTGCTTAATTTTATCAAATAATATGATCATCCTCGTGCATGTTATTAACCTTGTTTGTTTTTAGGGGAGCCGAAGTTATGGATTCGAAGGAGAAAAAGGAGACAAGGTATGCAATGTGATAAGTGATGGGTGCATTATTTCTTGTAATTTATAGTTTATTGAGTTTTTCCAGTAAACATGATACAATCATGGTCAAGATATTGATGAAGATGTATTCACAGTCTAAGATAATAGAAAAACAAACTTATAAACAAAAAACAGACAAATGAAAATAAGAACAAGTGCAATCATAAACCAGGGAGGTTTTGACATAAATCTTATAGCTTACAAAGAGCAATATTTTCAACAATCTTCTAGGGGAGGTAACCATAATGCTTGAATTAAACAAAGTCAGGTCTTGTCACTGACACAAAACGGACCCAGGTCAACCAATTTTCGTTAAACTTGACGCATTGATTACTCATTGAAAAAGTAATTCTCTCCATTTTATATAGGTCGTATACCACATCTATCCAGTCGTTAACTGTTGGTGGGGCCTTCTGGAGCCATTTCCTCGTCAGGGCCTTCTTGGCTGCCACTAATAACACTCTCAACAGATATTTAACAGTTCCTCCACATTGGAGTTCTTCAAAATCACAAAGATACAATGTTTTAAAGTCTGAATTGATTCTAATGTGTAAAGCTGTTTCCAAAGTATCATGGACATTTGCCCAGAATGTAGCCACAGAAGGACAATTCCAAAAGATATGAAAGTGATTTGCCACTGTACATCCACAGCATCTCCAACAGTCGGTTTGGTTAGAATATCTGGCTTTTTGGGCTGGGGTGGAAAAGAATCTAATAATATTTTCCCAGCTAAAGAATCTCCAGGAGGGAGAACTAGTCATCCTCCATTGATGAGAACAGATCCTCTCCCACTCTTCCTGAGATATCGTTAAAGTACTCTCCTTTTCCCATCTAGCCTTAATTGCTGATGTGCTGGTTCCTTCTAGGGCTTGAATAGCCTCGTATAATCTGGAAATATTTTTCCTGTAGATATGGTCCTTACAGGCTAACAAAAAAATATCTTTAATTGTTTTGTCTACTTCTTTCCCTTCCCTTAGAAATGACTTGAAAATAAAATCTCTAATTTGTAAATATCTGAAATGATCCTGATTTTCTAACCCAAATTTATCTTTCAAATCCTGAAAGCTAAACATTTGATCCTGATTTAACAAAGAGCTGTATGTTGTTAGGCCTTTATTGATCCACATCTGAAACCGTTTATCATAGGTACTGGGTAAGAAACCGGAGTCATAAGCAAACCATTTAAAGATACCCATCCTCTCCCTCATGTGATACTTTTTTGTTATATTATTCCAAATCTCCAAGGGGCAAGCTATCCATGGGTTATCAGGATCAGAAGTTTCGTTAACTAGTGAACAATCACCAATTAGCATACTCAGTGGGTATCTCCCGCTCAAGGAACCTTCAATCTCCTTCCACCTTGACCTATAGCTTGGTGTACACCATCCTACTGGGAACCTAAGTTGGGCAGCCTTATAATAATTCAACAAACAGGGGAGGGCCAGTCCACCTTTGTTTTTAGGCAGCTGGAGTATCTTGAACTTTACTCTGGGTTTTTTCCCTGCCCAGATGAATCTAGCGAGAAGTTTATCCCACTCCATAAAATAGTGGACCGGTTTTTCAATAGGTATGGATTGGAATACATATAAGAATCTAGGCAATATATTCATTTTGATTATGTCTATACGTGAATAAATATTCAAATAAGGAATTGAGCTCCATCTGTTTATATCTTCTATGATCACCTTTTTCAGAGGTCCATAATTCAATTCCTGTAACCTGGATAAATCTGAAGGCAAAGCAATTCCCAAATATTTTATGCATTTCTTATCCCAAACCAGGTGATATCTTGAACGGAGAGACTGAGGTGGACTAAAGTGGAAATTAAGGACTTGGGTTTTCTGTCTATTCACTTTATAGCCTGAATAAGAACCATATTCTTCTAAAAGTGACATTAAATTTGGTAATGATTTTGTAGGGTCCGTTAAATAGATAAGGATGTCATCTGCAAATAGTGCCATTTTTTGTTCGACCGCCCCAAGTTGGACACCTGTAATGGAGTTGTTTTGTCTGATCCATTGTGCTAAAGGTTCTATAAATATGGCGAACAGGAGAGGGCTTAGTGGGCAGCCTTGCCTCGTGGATCTCTCGAGCTGAAAGGAGTCGCTAAGTTCCCCATTAATTTTTAATCTGGCTCCTGGCATGGTATAGAGGGCCTCTAGTGTCTTAATTAATTGCGTATTAAAACCGAATTTATTCAGAACTGCAAAAAGAAATTTCCATCTTACAGAGTCGAACGCCTTTTCTGCGTCTATACTGATGAGCATGGCTGGTATTTTATTTTGGTTAATGTGTCTAATAATTTGTAAAGAGCGCCTAATGTTATCATGAGTCTGACGCGACATCACAAAGCCTGTTTGGTCCAAATTAATTAGATCAGGTAGAACTTTCTCTAGCCTTCTGGCAATAATTGAGGCAAATATCTTATAATCAACGTTAAGTACACTAATCGGCCTATAATTGGAGCAGTCAAGAGCATCTTTCCCCCCCTTGGGTATCACAGAGATGATGGCCTCCCTCCAAGATGCAGGAATTTCACCTTCTTGGACGACCCAGTTAAATGTTTTAAGTAGTATGGGTATCAGTGGCTCCTTGAGACTTTTATACCACTCTGACGTAAATCCATCAGCCCCTGGCGACTTGTTAACCTTTAGCCTACTGATAGCTGAGGAAAGCTCCTCTTTAGTAATGGGCAACTTCAAGACCGAATTCTGGTCTTCTGTCACAGTTGGTAGAGTTAATTCTTGGAGCATTGAATTTAATTTATCATCATTGTCTACCTGTGGTTGGGAGTATAATTTTTCATAATAGTCTTTGAAGCAACTTTTAATTTCTGTCACTCCCTGCAAAATATTTTTAGTCTGTGGGTCCCTTATTTTATAAATTGTATTGTCTGCCTCTTGTTTCTTTAATTTATATGCCAGTAGTTTGGAGTACTTCCCACCGCCTTCATAATATTTCTGTTTTGTGTACATTATTTTTTTTTGTATCTCTGATCTAAGTAATTCATTAATTTGGTTTCTAATCTTTTTCAACTCCGCCTCAGTTCCTAGGTTTGGTAAGACCTTATGTTCAGACTCCATCTTTTTTAATTTGAATTGGAGGTCCTTGAGACTCTTTTCTCTTTGCTTCTTTAAAAATGAGGTGGCTGCAATCACTTTCCCCCTCATTACCGCTTTACAGGCATCCCAAAGAATTGGGGGAGAGACTGCATCGTTGTCATTATCTGTTAAATAGTTCAGAATGTCTGTACTAAATTGTTGGATCCTATCTTTGTTCAGAATAGAGGAATTTAGTCTCCATGGACCAGGACTTCTCTTGCCATCCACAGTCACGGTCATGTACACTGGACAGTGATCCGACAGGTCCATATTTCCAATTTGGCAGCAACTAACTCTACTTAAATCTTTCCCAAACACAAAAATATAATCTATTCTAGAGTAAAGAGGAATGGGGAGATGAGAAATGGGTGTAGTCTCTGATCGAGGGATTGTAAAACCTCCACACATCTACCAAGCCCACCTCTGAGGTGATATCATTAATCTTTTTTGTTAATTTCCGGGGCTGAGAAAGGCGTATGTTAGAAGAATCAAGGGAAGGATTCAGAGTAATATTGAAATCGCCCCCACATATCAAAATTCCCTGGGACTCTGTCACTGCCCTGTTCTGTCACTGCCCTGTATTTGTTGGTAAAAATCCAAGTTTGATCCTGGTGGAATATATACATTGTATAAAGTAAAATACATCCCATTAATTTTCCCCTTAATTAAAATAAATCTACCTTCCGAATCCTTAATTGTAGATATGTGATCAAATATCACTGAGCCAGAAATTAAAATAGCCACTCCTCTATTATGTTTTGGGCCATTGGATGATGAGTAAATCTGTTTAAAACCATACCTTTTTAGAGTAAGATGTTCTAATTCAGTCATATGAGTTTCCTGCAAGAAAGCTATGTCAATGCCTTCTTTTTTAAGCTTTGAGAGAATCTTGATCCGTTTAACAGGGCTGAGAAGCCCATTGACATCATAGGAAATTACTTTAACCATGACCTAAAGAAAATAGTGATCCTGTGCCTATTATGGGCTAAAAAAACCAACAAATAATACCATGACCTCCCCATAGTGGTGAATTAACAACTCCTAATACAACAATTTCCTCCCTTACTAACTTAGAGCACATATAGTAACAAGTTTGAACATTATAGAACAAAAACAGTATTACAAAGACTCCCCTAAATGTGGGGACTAATCTCCCCAGGTTCCCTGTTGGAAAGGAGTGGAGGGAAGTAAACCCCCGCCAAGTGGTTGGGGCCCCCCCTAGCGGTGGAAAGACTAAAAGCGTTCCGTACCGTCTCGTTAAGTCTAACATATTGCAGAAAAACAAAAAACAACAACAAAAAAAAAAAAACTTACTCCGTTCAATCTGATTTAAGTCATTACAGCCTACCGTCTGCATGGCATCAGGGGATTCACAATGTTCTTTAAGCCGTAAGAGTCTATTGATACTGTCTTCTGAATTCCTGCAGCCTCTCCCTCACTCTCGTCTCGACATCACCTGTCTCTCCAGCGGTCGCTCGTTGCCATTGAAGGGTGTTCCTTACAGTTTCCTCCAGGTGAACACCGGGATATTCTTTGGGCTTGGCCACCTCGATTCCTCTCGCCCTCAGCTCTGCAGTCGCCTCCCGTGCATCTCTGTAAGTCTCCGTTCCGCTGCTCCAGTGAATTCGGATTTTTGTGAATGGGGTTTGAAATCTAATGTTTTTCTCCTTCAGCGCTTTTTTGACTCCCGCATAAGACCTTCATTTCTCGATTACTTCAGATGCGTAGTCGTGGTCAAAGGAGATTAATTTGTCGGCTATATAAATTTTCTTTTTCCATGCCAGCGACAAAATCAGATCTTTGACTCGAAACTGTTGGAAACAAACCACAATGGATCGCGGAGGGGATCCGGGGGCCGGTCTCTGCATAGAAGCTCTGTGTGCGCGTTGGATCTGAAGAGCCATGTCAGCTGGTGGCGCGAGCTCCTCGGTTAGAAACTTATCCATGAATTTGGTCATCGATTCACCTTCAGTGTCTTCAGGTACACCATAGATCCGAATGTTACACTTCCTGGATCGACTTTCTAAATCAGTTATCTTGTCCTGGAGTCGTCGCCTCTTTCAGTAGGAACTGCAGAGACTCTTTAGACGCTGCGCTGGCCTCCTCCAGGTCTGCAACTCGCTCCTGCAGCTCGGAGATATCTTGGCCTTGAGTATGAAGGGATGAGCCTAGCTCTGTTAGCTTCAGATTGAGATCCTGTCTGAAGGTGGCTAGCTCTTCTCGTAGGTCAGTTTTTAATTCTCCCTTCAGACCTGAAATCGCCGACTGTATGTCTTTTTTAAAGTCCTTGAGGTCGCTTGTTATAGAGGACATTTGTTTAAGTAATTGGCCCCTAGAATCACACTCGCCCTCTTTATCGGTGTCACTTCCCACATTATGGGGAGAGGAAGACTTCGACATGGCTCGTTCTCTTGCCGTCTTTTTAGAACTCTGGCTTCTCAATAACTTCCCCTCACTCATCCCTTACTCTTTAAACTCAAAAGAAAATGAATCGTAATCGCGGGGGTACTATTTAGAAAAGATTGAACAGAGAGCAGTCTCACACGCGTGTTCCTATCATGGCGTCCCATAATTTCTAAATTAAGACAGATAGAAAGGTGATTTCGTGGCGTAACTCATTTTTAGGGTCAAAGAATTGGGTTAAGTCATTATTTTACACATCTGGTGTAGATTATATTGGATCCAAATAGCCGCTGCAATAAACGTTATTGCCTATACATGTAACTTAGAAAGTAAGACAGAAAGACAACTCCAATGGCTAACAATCCATTTGCAGGATCAAGAAAAGTAAATCAATATTTTGAACATCTGGTGTCAGCCATATTGGATTCCAACACGGCTGCCGTTTTAAGCCTGACTGCCTATAAATTCAAAACTAAGAGAGTAGCCCAGTTACACCACACCACACATTATGCTACTACTTGTTTTGAAGTAACAAGCAATTAAGTACGATATGGCTGACACTGGATGTTCAAAATAATTATTTTACTGGATTCCTTGACCCTGAAAATGGGGGTTAGACCATTGGAATTCTTTGTCTATCTACTTTAGTTTTTAATTTATTGCCAAAAGGCAGCCATTTTAAAATTCAAGATGGTGGCCACCAGGGTGTGTTTCAGAGTTGGGTCCTAATCGAAAAATGATCCGACAGTGGTCCTCTACCTACCTGCTAGGTTTCATAGTTTCTCAAAAAAGTGAAATATTCTGCCATTATTTTGGTCTTAGCCGCTGGACTATTATTGTTTAGGTGGAAGATGAGTCAACCGAACAGTAAGCTGAGTTAAAGGTTTAATGCATCAGATTTGACAAATATAGGGGGGCTTCCAGAGGGAACAATGGTCTAATAGGCAAAAACTCCATTAGTAGAATGGATTCCATACATTTTCCAGCCATAATTTTATTGTTTCCCTGGTAAAAAAGCAGAAATAAATGGCAGAAACAGGAAATACCATCCCTATCAGCTACTGGAAAATCATTGTTTTAAACATCAGTATCCTCCCTCAAGTAAACAGACATATATTATTTCTGTAATACCCATGAAGACCCAGTGTCCCCTCCTAAATAAATTTTTCTGTTTATTTAACCTGTCTTAAGTGATTCATCACTTTTTACTACAATATGATCTTCCATATTTTGTTTCCCCAGTAAAATTCATGTATTTTCCAGTATTATTCCACTGAAGAAAAAAATGACACTTTAAGTAAACATACCAATAACAATGTAAAAATAACCATCTCCTTCCACTGTCATTGATCCAAACCCATGGGTGAATCAATGTTGTAGAAGATCATGTTTCCATGGTAACTATGGAGCCTCTGAACGTCTAAATGGATCATATCTGATGACCATGAAAAGATGACAAACGATTTTCTACCAATTATTTACATGCATGGATAGGATTAGTGGATCAACAGGTATTAAAAATTTCAGATCAGTAAATATTTTTGGTCACCAGTGGATGTTTGGCTCTTTATGGGTTAAAATGTGAAGAAAACATGTCAACGTGACCTAGCCTGGGTCCCACATTTGCACTAATGGAGTAAACATCTCTGATAAGATTGACAAGTAAACATCATCTGGGTAGCCGGGTCAGGAATCAGGGGTGTCAGTGTGTTTCCATAGTTTCGCAACCTTTTTTTTTTTTTTTTTAAACACTTACTTCC
>JAPTYR010000011.1:3260750-3271054 GCA_029814505.1 Siphamia roseigaster
AATACAGACTCTATAAAATTAAATTCATATGTTCTCATCACTAGTTCGCACTACTTTTCTGTATGTACCCTCTTGGCCTCTTTGAGTTGTTTCTGTAGCTCTGTCTGCTGTTCCTGCATTTTGTTCTTCCATTCCTGAAGCTGCTCCAGCTGAATCTTGTGTTTCTCAAGCTCCTTCAGCTTGGCCTTGTCCTCTGTCCGTTTCATCTTCAGTGTCTCCAGTTTCTCCTCCAGGTCCTTGACCTGTGCTCGTAGTGATTCTTCCTCCTGAGAATAAAGGGTGATGTTAAAAACAAGAACACAGCCGAGTGCAGAGCTGCACAACATATCGTTTGAGCATCGACATCACAATGTACATGTGTGCAATAGTTGCATCGCAGGTTCTGCAGTGTAGGAGGAAAATTAACTCTAAGTACTCTCATCTAACTCCAGGGGTACCTGACACACACCGCATGCAGCAATTTATCAATCACAATCTTTCTTAATCACTTTGGAGTGAGTCACTAGTAATAACACGGAAAAATGAGAACGAACAAGAAAAACTCATTGTCAACAAAAACTTAGTGCCAAAACGAAAAGCAACATCAGTTATCTGGAATTATTTTGGCTACAAGAAGGATGATACTGAAGCACACGTTCTGTGTCAGTGCTTTGGAATTGCTGCCATGAAAAGAAACAACAAATTTGATCATTTATATCAGCACCACACAGCTGTTATATCCTCCTGAGTATTTTTTCATATCGCAATACATATTTCAGGGTTTAAAAAAAATTAAAGGGTTCTATCTGCACTCTGACCTTTTTCTTTATTTGAATTGATTAATCTTTATGTTTCCCTGATTGTGTTTTAACCGCAATTGCGTGTTTTTAACTTGTCTTTTTCTATTTTTGTAAAGCACTGTGAATTGCCCTGTGTATGAATTGTGCTATACAAATAAACTTTGTTTGCCTTTATACCATGTTTAAACTTAAATGTTTAGTGAAATTGCCTGCTTCACCTGATCATCTTAAAACACATCACCTGTGGAGTTAAAGCACATCAGTGGTTTGTGCATTGAATAAATGGTCATTTCTTACAAAGAGCTAATAATAATGTACCCAGTTATTTTAGTGTTTTCTTAAATAGTTCTGTTTTGGCATGCAAGTAGAAATACTTTGTACCTTCTAAAGACAACTAATGTCTACAGAAATGCTAAGTTGATAATTCCTTTGTGCTGTTAAAAAGTAAATGGAAAAAATCTTGAAGAAACTTCAAATTTCATTGGGGGCTAATAATTTTGCCCTCAACTGTACATGTTACCGACTTGCCTTCTTCCCCACAGATCCTGTGCTTTATCACCTAACAGGTTTTCTATGGACCAACTCTGGACCTGCAAAGTGATCCTGCCTCTCTCCTGCCTTCCTCGTCATCACTCTCTCATCCATATAGTTGTAATTAGGGGGGGTCACTGTATGAAAATTTAACCTCACGGTTATTGTGACCAAAACTATAACGGTTTTCGGTATTATTGTGGTACTTTTGAAAAGGGGCATTGAATGTGTTCAGGGAGCACCGTTAGTCCCACACAAACTGAAATAGGTTCAATAAAGGTGGAACAGTGTTTAATGAATACAGTCTGATTCAAAAGCCAATGTTTAAAGGTACAGTGTGTGTTATGTGTGTCATTTCAGATTGATAAAGAGGAAATAGTCACAAATTGTACCTTTAATTGCACAAATCAACTGTTTCAGTAATTCACCGTGATTCTGGCTTTGTTGAAGTTTCTGTGCAGGTTCACTTTGTAGACTGGAACCTAACGTGGGACCTGGAGGGGCTGGAAAAGTTTCACGGTGTACGGTACAGTTACCCACCGTGATAATAAATATTTTTGAAATTCAAACAGTAATTACTATTGCGGTTTTGCGGTTATCGTGACATCCCTAGTTGTAATAGTGTTTATTATATAATTCCACATATGGCAGATGTTTCTACTATTTGCACTAATTGCTGTAGTAATACATCCACTGTTAATACTTGTATTTGTAGTAGTAGTATTAACACTCAGACATTTGCTTTGGTTATTGGTAACTATACTATATATTATACCAGCTGATCTACATTTTGACAGTTCAACTTCAGTTATCTGTGCATCAATTGCATACCTGTGTCTTTTCCTACACCCCCCCTTTTCTCTTCCTTTGCCCTCTACTGGTCATGGCAGACATCCAATCACCAGGAGTCAGAGTGTGCTCCAGTTTTCTATCTGTTAAAAATAAGCTTTTCATTCCTTCCACTGCCACCAGTCTGGTATTCAACCAGCTCTATATGTATAATGCCACGAAATAACTTTTGTTACAATTTGGCACTATATAAATAACACGGTACCGATTTGATTCAAATTATTTTTAAATTAACCTATCTTAATTTGCTTTTATTTAAATGGGTTTAACGTTTATTTTAACATGAAATAAACCAGAGAGATCAATTTATCTACCTTAAAAATAAAAGCAGAATCCATTATACCATTCAGGGTTTCAGAAGGTTAAAGCATGCATCATCACCACACAATTTTATCGTGAAGGAAACTAATAAAGTATTCAGGTGTGTTTGGGCTCATTTGTTATGGGTTTATTAGTAAACTCATGTCAGGCATCACCAGCATGCATGAAGCCAATGTACAACTCTACCTGCTTGGATATGGCAGGTTCCACCTGGTCAATCATAAAAAAATGATGAAATGGAACAAGCAAATATTACAACGACGAAAATGATCATAATATAAAACTGAAATGATGGACATGCAACAAATGTGATACTCATAAAAACTGGAAAATAAGTGTCCTACTTTGCTTGGAGTAGCTGGGACTGGTGCTGCCGCTGGTGATGGACTTGGCTGTGGCATGACAGGAGCCCCCAGTGCACCCTGATGAGAGGACAGGCCAGCCTCTCCAACATCAGAATGGGATGAGGATAGACTCTCCCGAGATGCCTGTTAATAGCAGTGAATACATAGTAAATAGTGTTAAGAGAGGAAAAAGAAAAAAGAAAACTGAGGAAGAGAGATTTAGGCAGGCAGCACAGTAGGCCAGCACAGTCCTAGAGGTTACAAGGATGTTAGTCTACCCTGTTCAGGGCTGAAGGTTATTAACACCATTAAACAGACCAGTCACCCAAACATGTGCTTCTCCCACACTGAAAGCAAAAGGTTTTTAATAAAACCAACAGAAAATGGGACATCCTCTGCAATTCACCAGATTATCTATTGCTCCACCGATGAAATACTATAATTCAGGTGTCTTTCCGTGTATTTTTGAAGTGCTCAGTTACCTTTAAAAAGGATGTGGTCAAACAAAGTCACCAATTTTTAGTGACCAAACATTTCACCACCCACTGTGAATTGATTGGTGAGGTATTCTGGAGAGACAATGCATACCATGGGCGTTAGGCGACCTGATGAACGTACCAACAGCGAAGGAAGAGATTTGGCAGGTGTAAGGCGTGCTGAGCTCCACTGGCATAGTGTAATAACAGACTGTGTTAGGGGTAAAAACACAACTCTAAAGCTGTAAACCGAATTAATTCTTGTCCAACACTCAATTAACTACATTTGTATTTTAGATTCATATTTATAGTATCTTCCCATTTGGTTCAAAATCAGTCCCTCTGATTCTCTCCAAGACTTTAAATGTAAGCATCCAAAACAACTCTTTACCATTTCCAATGAAGATACATGATTTATGTAAGTGCTCATTGTTTTGCAAAGGAAGCCAGTCCTCAAAAAAATATTTTTTTTTTTTTTAAATTCTCAACCAAAACATATAGTTACCAATGTGAATGGGGTAGGAATATTTTTCCAAAAAAAGCTGCTGTTTTTTTTTTTTTTTAATTTGATATGGCTTGAACCTCCACAGGATTTTGTACAGAAGCTCACCTTAGCAGAGCGGCGGGTAGAGGACTGGAGGAGGAGGTAAGTTGTAAAGAGAAGGATGAACACACACGTACGGTTACAATTCAGACGCACCCAGACACACACACATCCATGGCAAAGGAAGATAAGAGATTAGATAAGCATAATCTATTAATGCATATCCACGGATCATATAATCCAATGCTGCATGCACCATTTTAGTGAAAAATTATGAAATAGTTCTTGATTATGAGGATTGATTCATGCCAAACTTTAGTGATATGTGAAGACAACAGTCAAATATCATTCTGTTGACTGTGAAATAATAACGCAAAATGTGGAAGCATGCTGGAAAGCTTTCGCCCAGATTTAACAGATCAAAAATGACAAAATATTAGAAACACAGGAACACTGCAAATGACACACAAGACAGTCAAGCCCAAAGGAAAAACAACAAAAAAATCTTTATGTTCCATACAAATGTTAAACAATAAGATGAGAGGCCAACGTAGTGTGGTTAACAACCAAAGCAGAGTAAAGTGTGCTAGAGTAAATATTTCTACCTTCTTAATGTTCACGGATGTCTGTAAAAAGGCATTAAGAAAAACAAAACAAGAATTTAATCATGAAGCTGAGATGTAGAAAGAGAACTTGATTTCTCCCAGGTTTGACAAAAGAAAAGAGAAGTGAAAGAAAATGACAAGAAACAACCTATTTCTGATTAGGAAGATATAAAACATAATAAAGAGTAAAAAAAAATAAAATAAAAGGAACTGAAGTACAGGGTCATATCTATGTTTATTTTGTTGACTGCTTAACATGTCAAACCATTTTTAACAACACAACTGCTCTTGAAGAGGCACCTACTAACTTAAAATGTTGAGTATTTCCTTTCAATGTTAAATATACAAATAAATATGATTTCTAATCTACAGTATATGCAAAATGAATCATTTTAAGGGAATGATAACACTTTTACATTCCAAAATGATAAAAAGGTAGTGGCATTATAGTTATAGTATACCTGTTTGGTTGTTTTGGGGGTCTCTGGAATATCTGGAGGAAAGGAAAACAACTTTTACATTTTAGAATATTTGATGTTACTTGATTATTGTGGAAATAATTGTGCTTCAAATGTGTACATAATATACAGTCATGGTCCACACTCACCTTTTTGTCTGGGTATCTTAGCAGAGCCAGACTCAGGAGTGTCTGGTGAGGTGGCACTGGAGCCGTCCTCAACCACCTGGATCTACACACAGAGGCCAGCATGTTGTCAGGACAATGTGCTGACAAACCAATATTTGTTTCCCAAGTAAACATGAACTATTTCTGTCCATGTGCACAACAGGCTAGTATTTTTTTATTTTACAATACATCTAATTTTACCAACCTGAGACTGCCTGACAAATATCCCATGATTTTCCTCGCAGGTGAAATAGCGTTTACCCTGTACGGTGCCGTCATTCTTGCCTTTGGGTTCATCCAGTATGACACCAACCCATTTCCCAGAGGCAAACAGGGTAGCACCGATATAAGCAACAGTGCCACGCTGGCCTTTCCCTGTCACCTCCACTGTAGAGCCAATCTACCAGAAGAACACAAACAAAAAGAGAAATTAGTCTTATACTTTATTTATCTTGGATTTATTTGCATCAGCACTAAAGAGATAACTTACCTTAGGTGGCTTTCCACTCTCCACTGTTCCCCCACTGCTCATTTTGCTGATCAATGGGCTGGTCAGCTACAAGATAATATCAATAGGAAGAGATAGCAAGAAAGAAAGCAGGCAGTTGGAGAAAGAAACAGTGAAGGATACAGATTAAGGAGTGTTTCACAAAATTCTGGATATTTTTTGGCCATGGATTTATGAATCATCTTAACTTTTTCATATATTTCTCCTTTTCACACACGCACACTTATAATCCATCCTATTCAAAGTAGACACTTACAATAAATGCTTGACTTGATTTGAGAGTAAACTCACAAGCATTAACAAAATTTTGCATTTGTTACTCTACAACATGATACCAATAATATACTTTTCACTCCAATACAAGTTATCAGTGTTTTTGATTTCTTTTGTATATATATATCTATATCAGCCATGAAAAAAAAGACATATTGAATCCTAGTATAGTGATGTTAAAATACTTTTTATACCAGGTAAAGGATTACACTATTACCATAATTTGCCATTTCTAAAATACAGTGAATCTCTGTGCTTGTGTTGCTTCAAGAAACCCTTCTGTTTCAGCTCAAACCAAGAGAAGTGTAGGGAATTTCAAGTATTTGTTGATAAAAATAGCTCTTAAGCAGCTGAACTCAAAAACACTCAAGCACCTAGTCATATGTTTTGGACCAAAACACACATCTGTTCCTTGCTCACACAAAGATGTCATTGAGGACAAACTGGGGCAGCAGTAGACCATTCCTTTTCATGCAGCAGGGAGAACATGTGAATGCACGCTGTTCTTTAATCCACAGGGCAGAAAACCGGATAAAAGATATTATTCACAGTTTCATACTAGAGACTGTGACAGGATTTAGATTTTTGCAGCAAAAACATAAAGATACTTTTAAAACGATTCACTCTACCACTTTAGATTTATGATTTTAACAGGAAGGTAACTTTAGTGTAATCTATTTTATTCTTACTACTTTATTTCTAACTCATCAAGAAACATACCAGGGGTGATGGTTTCTTCCACAAAATGGTGAGTGTTACAAATTCTTTAACTGTTTACCATTATTATGAATTAACTTTAAGTCATAAAATTCTTCTGTGTTAAAAAAAAACAAAAACAACAACAAGCATTTAACAATATAATAGAATTGATTAGAATTGATCATGTTACTCACCCGCGGGGTATAAGAATGTCTCCTGTTTAAAGCCATAATGTAAAGAAAGGATGCTAACACCTTCAGAACAAAGATAAGTCTCAAAGTGCTAATTTTTCTCTACTTTCTCACCCCTTTCTCCTTTCCAAAGAGAAGAGGACAATACATGAGGGTAATACAAGGGCGGGGCCACAAAACGTCACAGGAAATGAGGGTAATGTCTATTTTTGATCACCTATTAGACCTTTCATAGATTGACATTTGTGTAGATATACACATAAGTAAATTGTAAAACGTTCACTATATTAAAGCGATTCAATTCATTTTGTCACTTTTTACTTTGATATATGATTCATCTATCGTAGTGAGCTACTAAGCATAGATACTGGCCACATCAACAACTAGTGACCCATGGCAAACACTTAAATGTGTCTCCTCTTGGTAATAAATCATACAATGATTGCCCAGCATTTTGGCAATATTATTATTATTAGACACAGGTGTTCACATGGTAGATCTACAGTACAAACAATGAATTCTCAAACTGTTTAATGTAAAAATACGTTAACATGTAAACAATACAATACACTGCAGATTTATGCTAATATCGCAACACACTGCTTCTAACCTTCAAGTTTATCATCTTAAAATGATTTCAAATGTATACGGAAGAGTAATCACCACTATAACTTCACCAGCATTTTGGGTATAACTATTCCGATGTTTTTTTAATACATTAAAGCTCGGAAGTGAAAACCTCAGCTAATGTTAAAACTCGGCTAACAAGGTTAGCAAGCAACAAATGTCAAAGAAAAATAGACTGAAAAGGCTACCACTGAAGGTCTGCTTTTAATCACATACCTGACATACACAGACTAATGTGTCCTTAGGTTCTGGAGACGTTCATCAAGAGAAACAGTAATCCTGTTTTTATTTTTCGGCTGCTTAGCTCATCAATCAGTTGTTGATCTTTTCCGTTTGTGTGACGGGGCACTTCCGGTGGTCTGATAAAAAGCAGCACTAAAACTATAGCGCCCCTAGTGGTTAACCCAATTCTGAAAGTTTGTTTGAAAGGTTTTCTGCACGGTCCTAACCCTTTAACTCCTCAGAATTTAGCAGTTCCAGTCAAAAAGGATAAAATAAACAACAAAATTAAGAAAAGCAGCCAAAGTGATCAATAAAAACCAGAAAAACGAACAATAAACTAACAAAATAATAAGTAACATGAACAAAGTAAGACATAAATGCAACAAGATTGAAGAAAAATAATAAAATAACAAAATGTAGAAAAAATAAACAAAATAAGCAACAAAATGCACAAAAATATTTACAAAATAATAAATAACATGAAAAAATGTGGAAAGCATTAACTGAAATTAGGTAAAAACATTTTTTTAAAGAAAGAAAGAACTAATATTGCAATTTGGTTCCAGTAGTTGTAGTTGTAGTTGCCAGCTGTGAGCTGTGTGCTTCGGGATTGATTTTAAAGTGCTTTTATTGGTTTTTAAAAGTCTTAATGGTCTTAGCCCTAATTATTTATCGGATCTGCTTTTAAGTTCTGAACCCTCTCGGACCCTCAGGTCCTCAGGTAGTAATCTTTTAACTGTTCCTAGAGTTCGTACTGAAACTCATGGAGAGTCCTCATTCATCTTTTATGGACCCAAACTGTGGAACAGTCGACCTGAGGATCTGAGGTCCACGATAGTGTTCAGATTTTTAAGGGTATATTGAAAAGCTTCCTTTTTAGCTTAGCTTTTATTTAAATTCTAACTTTTAACATTGTTTTATTGTGATATTCTTATGTATGTATGTATGTATTTATTGGGTTATTTATTTATTTTCCTATTTTATTATTATTATTTTCCTATTTTGTTATTATTATTTTCCTATTTTATTATGTTTTGTTTTTAACTGTACATGCAATTGCGGGGTAATGGGGTTCTGCTGTAAAGCACTTTGTGCTGCATGCAAAATGTTTGAAAAGTGCTATATAAATACAGTTGATTGATTTACTTTGGATTTATTTTATTCATCACTTTGGCTGTTTTTGTTCATTTTGTTGTTTATTTTGTTTCTTTTTCTACATGTAGTTTTTTTTTCTTCTTTTTTTCTTCACTTTTGTTCCATTTGTGTCTTACTTTGTTCATGTTACTTATTATTTAGTTGTTTTATTATTAATTTTCATTGGTTTTCAGTAATGACTTTGGCTGTTTTTCTTCATTTTGTTGCTTATTTTATTCTTTTTGTTGACGGTGGAGCGTCTGTGGGGTTAAGTGTGTGCAGGTCCAGGTGGGTCGGGCAGAGGAGTCAGCTCCTGTATCTGCTTTCATGCCCCCCCCCCCCTCAGTTAAATGGACAGTAAATGGATGACACTGTGGAAGTCTAAAGTGGTGTTTGGAGTCCGTCTGTGGCCTCCCATCCATCTCTGCTCCTCCTCACTCCCTCTCCTCTTATCTGGACGCCCACACATGTGCATGGGATGCCCGGCTCCACCCCCTCCTCAGAGAATCATATGACTGCTTCACTTCCTTAATTGAGCAGAGATGAGCATTGACTTTACATTAGAGAGGAATTGGGAATCAATCAAAGTCCTGGCTGTGGTCAAAAGGATTTCTAATGTGCAGAAGAGCGGCTCCATGAGCTCTGACCCACTAAACATTTACCTCTGAGAAGGCCCAGAACGGTAAAAGTCTGCCTCCAGGTTTATTCTCTCAACTGCTTATTATTAACCCTTTAACTGCTGAGACTGGAACAGCTCCACAGTCAAAAAAATAAAATAAAATAAGCAACAAAATGAACCAAAACAGCTAAAGTGATCAATAGAAAACAATGAAAATTAATAATAAACCAACAAAATAATCGGTAACATGAACAAAGTAAGACACAAAAGGAACAAATTTGAAGAAAAATAATAAAATAATGAACAAAATGTAGAAAAATAAACAAAATACAGAAAATTAACCAAAACATCCCAAGTGATCCTAGTTCTGTGTCTTTTATTGTCCTTTTACCGTCTTTTCCTCCCAACTGTATCTTTTATTGTCCTTTTACCTTCTTTTCCTCCTAACTCTGTGTCTTTTATTGTCCTTTTACTGTCTTTTCCTCCTAACTCTGTCTTTTAATGTCCTTTTACCGTCTTTTCTTCCTAAATCTGTATCTTTTATTGCCCTTTTACCGTCTTTTCCTCCTAACTCTGTGTCTTTTATTGTCTTTTTCCCATCTTTTCCTCCTAAATCTGTATCTTTTATTGCCCTTTTACCGTCTTTTCCTCCTAACTCTGTATCTTTTAATGTCCTTTTACCGTCTTTTCCTCCTAACTCTGTCTTTTATTGTCCTTTTACCGTCTTTTCCTCCTAACTGTATCTTTTATTGTCCTTTTACCGTCTTTTCCTCCTAACTCTGTCTTTAATTTTCTTTTTCCCGTCTTTTCCCCCTAACTCTGTCTTTTATTGTCCTTTTACCATCTTTTCCTCCTAACTCTGTCTTTAATTTTCTTTTTCCCGTCTTTTCCCCCTAACTCTGTGTCTTTTATTGTCCTTTTACCATCTTTCCCTCCTAACTCTGTCTTTTATTGTCC
>JAPTYR010000011.1:3282411-3292583 GCA_029814505.1 Siphamia roseigaster
GACAGACCAGGGACTGTGTGTCCATGCCGGTGAGGTGATGTGCTGTCTGCTCTGAGTGTGTGTGTGTGTGTGTGTGTGTGTATGGATGTACTTGTCCTTGTCTATATTTGCATGTGATTTTCATCTTATCCTTATGTGATTGTCTATGTCTTATTTGTCATGCTCTGTATATGTTTGGCTGAAAGATATAGTATGTCATTTACTGGATTGGCTACCAGAAGCTCATACAGTACAAGTGGCACATTCACTCATATGACAGACAGAGGTGATTATGTACGAGATGTAATCGGCCGATGAAGTGGCCGGGTTTTATCACTAGAAAAACATTCAGAGATGGAAAAAAAGAGGAGAAAGCACTGCATTTAGCTGAATAAAAGACCGTAGGAAGAATAGCTTCTAATGAAGAGGAAGTGTGGGAGTGGAAATGACTAAGGGTTTTGCATGATGAAGTATCATGGTTATGTTATGGAGCAGAAATGTGATGTCATACCGGCTGTGCTGTGTTTGTGTGAATGAATGATGAGGCTTGACTGAAAGATGCTGTATCAGAGCAGATGCACTGCTTCTAGACTTTTTATGCTCATTACTGCACTGTCCAGGCAGGCACCTGCATATCCAGTACTTAAACTGCGTATAGTTTAATATAACACATAACTTCAACATCTTTTTTACAGTAGTACTTATACACTCTAAACATAGTACAGCCATCTGTTTGTGTTGTTATTTACGGTTTACTCATTAAAGATTGATACACTATACGGAGATAATCTGAGAACAAATATTCAATTGTGCTGACTTGATGAATCACATTTTATCTTATTTGCACATGCCATGCATTTACACTCAGCATGTGGACGTTTGACCTATTAGATAATCTTGAACAAACTGTTGTAAATGGTTTACTTCATGTCATATTGTCATTGTAACACTGAACAATGGTCATCACAGTCTTTCCTCATATTGTCCAGGGCTACTATCCAGCGTAATTATTACATAAAAATGCTATGTTTATTGCACAGAAAAAGCTGTCTGTTATATTTTTTATCAGCCTTTTTGTTAAAATGATACCAAAGGAATGCAAAGAGTTTTAAAAGAATAGTTTCAGATCTTTAAAACAATTAGCTGTCTCTGTTTTTACAGTTGTTATGAAGGTGAGAAGATATGATCATGTTTTCCTGCACATACAGTATGTGAACAACCATGTCTGTTTGCTGGTTAAATTAAAGATGGTGTTTATGAAGAAAGTTTTATTTGTCAATATAGAATAGAATAGTATTCTTGTCATTGTTCAATAATTATACAAAGAAACTGAGTAGAGCTTGCTCTCTACAATGCCACAAAGAAAATATAAATCAAAGATGCATAACAATAAATATCAATAAATAAAATATCAGGATAAAATGAAACATCCAATAAAACTATCCAGGGACATTTTGCCCATTTAACGACACTGCCCTCTCGCTGTCAGGTTTCAGCTGAGTCAGTCTGTGCGTGTCTGTATTGCAAATCCATAGCTTTACTTGTCGTCTTCTTTCCTTCTGCACAGCCAAACCTCAAACTTCTCTCCGGCAGCCGAACCACAGAGGGCGAGGTAGAGGAGGAGGCGGTGGCCGAGGAGCTGGACATGGAGACTTCAGACAGACAAGGGACGTGAGGGATGGCCAGTCAGAGGGCAAGACTGGGGCGCATCTGAATAAGATGTCCAATCACAACACACCCAACAGGAAAACAAATCCACCAGCAGAAAAGTGAGTGAAGGATTCCAGATAATAAACCAACACAGTTCTGTCATGTGATGCTTCAGAGTAGTTTAGGTATTGGTAGGATTTTCATTCATTTCATTCACTTTCATTCATTCTGCAGTATGCGCTGAAGTTAGTCCTTGTTTTACGCTGGAGTATTTTTGGTATTTAGTACAAAAACACCAGCTGTAGTTCATATCCTTTGGCTCAGCCTTTACATTTCTGTGGGATTTTATAGTGCAATTTCATGTGCTAACCACCACCCAGTCTTCCCCATGTCTTCAAAATACAAGTAGAGGAATTTGGAAATCCTCAAAATAGGCAGTGCAACAAACAGCCTTCAGAATGTTGCATAAAAATACATTTTGTCTTTGTTTGTTTGTTTGTTTCTCTCTCTCTCTCTCTCTCTCTCTCTCTCTCTCTCTCTCTCTCTCCTCCCACCTGTGTGGTCTGAGCTGAATCAGAATAGGCAGTTGATGAATGGGAGCCTCGTTGAACTCTGGTTGGTGTGTGAGTGCAAAGCTGCTGCTTATTCAGCATTGGGTTCCTGATGCACTCTCTAGTTTATTCTACCTTCCTCTATCTCTTTCTCCCTGTATGTGTCTGTCTTTCCCAATCATCACAATTTTTTTATTATGAACTGTACATTTTTCCCTCTCCTTGGCTTTAATCTCCCTTTTGTTGCCAAGGTCCATTATTCTTCTCTGAAGTCAATACTCATTCCAGTTGAGTGATGCTATGAATCATAGATGACTTATATTAAAAGCTTGGTTCATTATTGTCTGATGAGCTGTTAACATAGTATACGTTATCATACATGTACGTAGATTTCTGAAACAATGAAACTAATTAATTGGGTTCATTGACTTGCTCTTCCACCACCCACCCACGGCTCTCAGTGTCTCTTCACTGTAAAAACAACTGACATCAGTGCTGTGTCTGTGTCACCAAGGGTGTCCAGTGTGCTGGTGGCCCTCCACAGCACAATGGGACAGCAGGGTGGGAAGCCTGGTGTGTTGGCAGGGGACACGAGCTCAAAGCCGGGGGGACGTGAGCCCTTTCTAATCCCTGCTCTATTCTCTGGTAGATTAACGCTTCTAAACCGACACAGAGTGAATCAGCACATCTCTCTGTATCCCTCTAGACCTTCCAATGGGCAGTATGAGAATGTCCATGTGTGTCTGCCTGCAGCTGCACTGTAGGAGTGGTACATTGAATGAATGAAATAAGACAACACAAAGATACAAATCTCTTTGATAAATAGTACAACTGGGGAAACAGAGAAGACTAGTTTGGTCTGAGGTTTGAGTGGAGAGTATGTGGCTATTGAAGTGAATGCTGAATGTATTAGAGTGGTGTTGTGTGACAGGGCTGTGTGGTCCCTGGGTAGCCCTGTTTTTAACAGAATTGGTCGTATTCATGTTACTGGTTTGCTTGTGAGGAAATTTGGAGCAGTGAAGGAGAAACCACTGTGGTGTAACTGGGTTCAGAAAACCACAATCTTTAGCTTGGATCTCACCAAAAGTGGGAATGACTTTTTGTCTTGGTTTAAGAGTTACAGAGTAAAAATTTAAAGTACCTGGGTGTTGGGCCTTAGAAATTTCTAGACATTAAAACCAGCAAAATAGCCTTAATTGTGAATTTATTAGAATTTTTTTGTCAGAATATTTTTTATTAAAGTTGACAATTATGAAAGTAGTTCACAAGTTGACCCTCCTTTACATATCCGTACCATTTTAGCTCCAAATAAAAATAACAGAATACAAAACATCAAACAGAGTTTCTATTTTTTGACAGTAGTTGTACAACTAAACAAAAATCAGAATCCACTGCAATCCTCCGAGCCCAAGGTATACAAGTGGACTTATTTATATAAAACCAGGAACGACAGTGCATATAATGTTAACAGTCAACTGAATTGCCTATTTGGTCTAACTCTTTGATGTAGGTAGTGAATGGTCTCCAGATTTTTTTCAAATACTTGCTGTTTGGCTTTCCTTTTATTTTTTTGTCTTTCTGAATGTAGGTTATTCTTACTTATGGAAGGCTCGACAGCTGATACACCACTGGCTGCTACTGGGTTAGTTGGTGTTTTTCCAGTTCTGTTCAATACATTGTTTTACTGACAAAATACTGAAATCTATAAATGTACATTCACTTGGATTATAGTTATGTTTATCTGGATAAATAGCTAAAAGAAATACCATGGGGAAGCCATTTGTCCCCATCAACCCCCTCCAGGTCTCATTGTTGTTGCCCACATGAGCATTGAAGTCACCCCGGAGAACAATCAAGTCCCCAGTTGGAGCACCATCCAGCACCCTTCCTAAGGACTCCAAGAAGCCTGGGCACTGCTGTTCGGCCTGGAGGTCGAAACAACAGTCAGGCACCTGTCCCTGACCTGAAGGCACAGGGACCTGGCCCTCTCATTTACCAAGGTCAACTGAGCTGAGGGGCTATAAGTCCACACCAACTCTCTGCCTCTCATCACAGGCAACACCAGAGAAGCGGACAGTTCATCTCCTCTCAAGGGATTGGGTTCCAGAGCCCAAGCTGTGTGTTTAAGTGAGCCAGACTATATCTAGATGGTGCATCAACTACAGGGGATCACACTCCTCAGTCTCTCGGGGAAAGTTTTTTTCCAGGATACTGGAGAGGAGGATCTAACCAGTAGGTGAACCTTGGATCCAGAAGGAACAATGCAGTTTTCATCCCGGTCTGGAACACTGGACCAGCTCTACATTCTCCATCAGGTGCTCAATGGTTGATGTAAGTTTGCCCAACCAGTCCACATGTGCTTTGTGGATTTGGAGAAGGTTTTGGACCATGTCCTTCATGGTATCCTGTGGGGGGTGCTTCGGAAGTATGGGGTCCAGCGCCCTCTGCTAAGGGCAGTCCGGTCCAAATCAGGAGCCTGGCTCCCATTGCCGGTAGTAATTTGGACCTGTTCCAGGTGCATGTTGGACTCCAGCATAGCTGCCCTTTGTCAGTGGTTCTGTTCAGACCTTGCACCAAGTGGAGAATTTTCTCGGGGTCTTGTTCACGAGTGAGGGAAGGATGGAGCATGAGATTGACGGGCAGATCAGGGCAGTGTCCACAGTGATGTGGACACTGTATTAGTCTGTCGTGATGAAGAAGGAGCTGAGCCGAAAGGTGAAGCTCTCAATTTAGTGCTTGATCTACATTCCTACAGTCACCTAGAGTCATGAGCTTTGGGTCATGATCGAAAGGACAAGATTCTTTATACAAGCCGCCAAAATGAATTTCCTCCATGTAGGGGCTGGGTGCAACCTTAGGGATAGGATGAGGAGCTCAATCCCCAAGGAGGAGCTCGGAGTACAGCCGCTGCTCCTCCACATCAAGAGGGGCCAGCTGAGGTGGCTCAGGCATTTACTTTAAATGTCTCCGAGGTGCCTCCCTGGGGAGGTGTTCCAGGCATGACCCACAGGGAGGAGGCCTTGGGGAAGACCTTGGACACACTGGAGAGACTATGTGTCTTGGCTGGCCTGGGAACGCCTCGGGGTTCCCCTGGAAGAGCTGAAGGTGGTGTTGGGAGAGAGTGAAGTTTGGGCATCACTGCTTAGACTGTTTCCTCTGTGATAAGTGATAGATTAGGGATGGATGGAAGAAATATCATGGGGTCCAGGTTAATCTGCCTGGAAATTATTTTTTTAATGATATTCTTAATCTCTTTCCAAAATATTTTTATTTCCTTGCGCTCCAACATGGAGTGTAGTAGTGTTCTTTTTGAGTTAGTAGCGTACACTTTATACATATGTCTGGTATATTCTTGTTATATTTATGTTGTTCAGGTATAATATATATGCACATTTGTTATTTGAGTAGTAATATTTTAATTTAAGATGACTGATTTATGGAAATTTAGTGAGCACAAGCATTTTCCAAGCTCTGCTCTGTAATATGAAGTGACAAGTCTTCATTCCAGATATTAATGAATATATTAGATTTTAATTAGTATGGACATTTTTGAAAAAAATCTTCTCCCTTTGAAGCACTTCTATTAGTGTTACAAATATTTAAACCTGCAGTTGAACCTAATACTGTCTTTTTATTTTATGCTTGTATCTCACTGATGGAAAAATATATATTAACCTGACTCACCTTAATACCAGTTACATAAAACCTACACATGTGCTACTTATATTTGCCAGTAGTCCGTTTTCAATTTGGTTAAAACTAGTTTATAAAGATCTTTAAATTAAATTTAAATGCAGTGCTCTACATTTTCTTACACAGACTGAATAACTAAGAGGTGGTTATGTCACCTGTAAGTGTTTTGCTTTCTTGCTTTGCTTTCCTTTCCTTAGCCTGAACATTTTATTAGATTAGAAACAAAAACTGCACTTGAATGAAATCTTTCCCATTCACTGCCAGTGTACACCCTTTATACTTACTTAACCTGGACAAAAATTACATTATAGTTTGTCTTATTACCAGATATAACTGGCTTATTCTGCTGCAGTTTGTTTCACCCCCCCCCACCAGATACAAAGCAAGACAGATTTAGGGCAGAGGAGTGCACAAATGCTGACATGTTCTAGGATGTACGTATAGGAGATGAAGTTCTTCTCACTTCACATTACATCCTCTAGGCTACGTATTTTGGACTTGTGGGACGTACGTTGGTGAAGACTAAGATAGAAATACTGAATTAAAGAGAAATAAAATAATATAGAGAATCTTCCATGTACGCTCGCTTTCTAGGCCTGACAAAGGCTATTTTATCTAGTGCTTAGATTGTAGTGCAGTTTGTTTGCAGTACCTCATGGCCCATTGTTCATTCCCAATGAGGGTTTGGAGACAGTTTGATTAATGGATTCTGGGAGTCGGGAGAAACTGAAACAACTTTGTCCACATAGATGTGCCTCATAGAAGTGTTTCATATGCAGTGCAAGAACCAGCTTAAATAGAATACATCTTAAGTGACTGTATAATTGTATAAATTAAAGTGATTGTGAATTGTATTGTATTGTGTATAGATTAAACATAATATTTATTGTTGTTTCTGGAAGCTGAACCACTGTCTCCTCTTCCAAAACCCATAGAAAGTAATATTCCACCTTGTTTTCTGTCTAGGTCAGACAAGAGGATGACTTTGCCGTCACGGTTTCAGAAGGAGGTGCAAGCTCACCTTTCCAGAAACCCCCAACAGACTAGTTGTAAGTAGGACATGCTGCTTTCTTTCCTCTAAATGTGGATTTGTGTAGCTTTTGTCTTCCAAACTAAATACAGGCTTCTGCTGGCCCTGACATCTCTATGGCTTACAGAAGACACTTACTTTTAGTACTTTAGTACTTTCTCCAGTTTAGCAATGTACTACGTTATACTGAAATATCAACATTCATTCAAACATGTCATCATAAAGGACTAAACGAAAAGTTATCCCATTCTGTATGACTTTTGCCTCAAAATGTAGCAATAGATATTATGTTCAAATAAAGAGAAGTATGTTTCTAAAAGCTTTTGGATTAAACCAGCCTTGGGTTTTTGTGTTGTTGGTTTGATCTTCCCTCATCTTAATTTTTTCTCCTACAAGCCTTCACTTGAACTGAGGATGTATATGTTGTTATTTTGCCTGGCTGAAAGAGGCTTTATAGCCTGGAGGAAAGCACTGGCCTGTAATAAATGCATAGCTTCGAGGTGCCCATTATTAGGAGTCTTTTGGAACATGTTTATTTTGGGCCCCTGTAGATAGAGGAAACTAAAGTGGACCTGTGAATTCTTTGTGGAAAGAGACATTCCTGAAGAGAGAGGAAATGTTAACAATGTGAGGCTACTTTTCTAAAGATGAAGATTCATGCAAGTCGTAGATATAGTAAACAAAAAATGTGCAAATTACATCCTATGGATCAACTCCCTGAGAGTAACTTTGATTAGGTAAATTTATTAGGAATTATTATCACTCATGTTTTTGTGATCTACTTTTATCAAAGAACAAATAAACCTGGAAGTCAAGATGGCAAAAGTGCAGAATCAAGAATTATGATGTGCCTGTGTTTAACCTCTTATTCCCCTTTTTTTACTGTTTGCTTTAATCTTCCAGCACCTATGAATCTTAATGAGAGCCTCAGCCCAGGCAAAGGAAAACCCTACAACCCTCAGCAGGTCCAGAGTCGCATTAAGGAGGTCCTGGGGAAGTACAGTAATGGGTTTTGGGTGTCCAAATTGCCTCAGATCTACAGAGAACTGTACAAACAGGACCTGCCCACAGAGGCCATCAAAGACCTGGAAACATGGACACACATTTGTACTGTATGTTCCCCCGTTATAATGTTTTTCTTATTGTAATAACATGTTTAAAATGCTCTGATGGTTAAAACTGTAAGCTTACTTTTGTAAATCAACAGCATCTCTCATACATAACAATTTACACTGGGGAGGGTGGGGACAACGGCTGCAATTTTCTAATATTTTAGTATTCGAGTACTCTACTGAAAATCCATTCAATTAACTGAGTAAAACTGTTTTTTTTGTCAAATTTGGCCATGACAAGGTAAGAGAAAAATTTCATGACGCTGTGCCCCCACTTTGTGCCCCATTTGGGAAATGAACCATGCAAATCATGGATACACAGCTCGTTGCCTAAACCTATGCTTGTCACAGTCATAATTAACTAGCCAGACATTCACCATAATTAACAGAAACATAGCACTCTGCAGGGCTAACGTTTTGTTAGTAAGGTACATTCATGTTAATCTCATTGATTTGTGCTATGCTCATTTTATTTTATCTCTGGTCCACCGCTTCATGTCATCATGCTTAAACATCACAGATGTGCTGTTGTGGTTTGGAAGGGCCAGCTTACAGCAGATACATGTAACGGTGTTCACCTTGGTGAGCAGTCTGAAACCCTGCCACACTGTCTTTCATTACTGTTGTTTTCACTCGTCTCTACCATCTTCCTGCTGCTTTCAACTGAACACTTCCGGGTCTTCCGTCATCATCCTTAGTGTGAGTGATGTAAGCACATTGTGCTACATTAAGTAGTCCATGCGAAATACCGTGCTTTGAGCTTTCCAATGTGCATGCACAGATCACCGAAAACCTTTAGAAATTGTTGACACAGTTTCTTCTTGTGCAGGATTTCTGTGTTCTCTCTGTGGTCCTCATGTGTCTTTGTTTCAGCAATTTTTCCCCACAAAAATGATCCAATCTGACCTCTTTAAAATGTTTTTATCTGAGCACTTACATTTCCACTACCTTTCAACAACACATGACAACTTTGAAAACATTGCTAAACAGTGATAAATCCAGGGAGTTTCAATCATGTTTGTGTTTCCTATCTACAGTATATAATCAGTGTTTTTGTTTTTTTATTCTTTAAGGTCGAGAAAACCTGCAGCAGTAACCCATCAGAGCTGCTCCTTTACCCCGCCAAGGACAAGGCTGGCACAAATTTTAACCCAAGTTCCACCACTGCACCTGCCCAGAGTTCAAATAGCCCCACAAATAAACCCTTGCAGTCCCCTGCCCAGCAGAGACCTTCCAGTGCCCATCTGACTCGCTCCACTTCTCACCCTCCTCAATCTCCAACATTATCCTCCTCCTCCTCACCCAGCCCCCCATCCTCCCCTACACCCCTTAGCCCTGACCTGAAGATGAAACTGGAGGAGCTACTGATAAAATATTCCAATGGACTGTGGGCTCATGCGCTGCCAAAGCTCTTCCAGGACACCTACAAAGTCAGTAACTCTAAAAAAACTGGAATAAATATTTTATTAAAATCCTTAAAACCCTGCTAGTTTTTAAACTCTCTATTGTGTTCCACTGGATTCATATTAATGCTGAAACATGCTAAAATATTTGTGTATGTTATTGTTTTCCAAGACCAAACTTCCTGGACATGTCCTAGCGAACCTTCACCTCCTCTCTGACTTCTGTACTATTGACTACCCCATGCCTGACAACCCGAAGAGGGCTATCCTGTACAGGAGGAGCAGTAGTGGAGGAGGCGCAGGCGAGGATGAGAACTGCAATAGGAGGGACTCCACAACCAGCGAAGAGGAGCTGAGGTTGAGGCAGGAGCTGGGGAGGAGGCTCAGTAACCATGCTGTACCATCTCTGCAGATTCCTAAAGAGGAATATCCCTCAGTGCTGGTGGTAGAGGCTACAAACACTAATGGAGTTATACTCAGGTAGGAGACAGTTGTATGTGTGAACATGGAAACTCCTGTTCCCCTTTTCTAGTGACATGAACTTTGTGCATCACATTTTTAAATGTATTGACCAAAAAAACAAAAACGGGTTTATAGCCCAGGTTCCAAGTTGGGGCCAAAAAATTGCTGGCTTCCCATTATTTGAATTGTGCAGATATCAGTGGCCCTGTTCTTCAAGATGATAAGGGAGGATGAAGAACATGACGGTAATTAAGTATGAGAAACCAGCAAACCAAAAAAAATTATATATATA
>JAPTYR010000011.1:4362995-4377467 GCA_029814505.1 Siphamia roseigaster
TAACATTGCGGTCAATGGTGAATATCAATGCTTGGCAGAGGTCTGCGCTCTCTGAGTGCTTTTCTAGTTACATATATTATCAAATATTCGACTCAGTGATCCCGACCTACCAACCTGTGAGCCAATTACAGAACTGGTTCACCATTGATAGTTCCCAAAAGTAGAAAACAGTGAACCTTTTTTATTGAATCAGCAAAATTCCAAGTTCCATATTTACTCAGTAAGGCCGGTCTGGTCAAGACAGACGACCATCCTCCAGGAGTCGGGATCTGCTTGAGGGTTCTGCCTGTTAAAAGAAAGTTTTTCCTCCTCCTAGTGTTTGCTCCTGGAAGATTCTGTTGCGTTCTGTAAATTGGCTTGAGAGTCTGGTTTTGATCAACTTTATATGTTGTCATGAGATAACTTGTGATTTAGCACTATATAAATAAAGTTTGACTGATTGCCTGAAGGCTTCAGGTGCTTACTTTTCTTGGTTTAGCTGGTCATCAAAGAATAATGACTGCAGAAATGACACTCTTTGAAAGGGAGTTTTGGGAGTGAAAATATCTTTTCCATATCAAATGGTGTCAGTCAACTTGGTATTTAGGGAAAAAATAAATGGCCTTGATAATTCACTCAAAATGAAAAAGAAATTCTGTCACATATAATTAAAATATAATCTACATGCACTTAACACAAAATCTCCACATCATAGTGCATTGGTTGCACTTTATTGAAGACAGCTGACATGCTAAATGTGAAAAAGGTATGAAACCTCGAGTGTACACTTGTATGGGATGAGTTTAGGGAGACTGCAGGACATCTAAGATGGCTAGGTAAAAAGTGAATTATGTCCCATTATTTATAGAAATAGCTGAAAGCCAGATTCACTGCAAATAGAAGACTATGCACAGTTAAGTTCATCTGATGAGAAGTCTGCCTACCACTGAGGTTTTTCTTCTTGCTGGGATATTTTCCATTTGAGACAGATCGTTCCTTGAAGATGTGGAACAGATTTAGCTCTTTCAATGATTATGACTCTCTTCTAACGAAGATAGTTGGATTAGTTTTCTGTTTGGAATGGCTTTCCTTCTATGGAGGAACATGCGTTTTGTGTTTAAAGACTACATTCCATAGAAACTACGTAAAAGGGTTGAAAAATTTTGGTTTGTTTGTTAAACACTAAAATAGACTTTCAAAACACTACCTTGAGCAATCTGTTTTTTTAACAGAAGTGAAAGGGAACCCCACTGTAAAGGCCAATCACACTTTATTCTTACATTTTGTAATAGTTAATATTTGCATGGTCATTTGTTGCAATATCGCCATTCAATAATAGAAGATAAAGCCAAATAGGACCGCTTGCTGTGTTGACAAAATACTGCACACAGTTATTTCAGAATAAACTATTAAAGTGATATGATAAGGGCAGTGCTGCAACCTCTGACAAAAACATTTTGCAGGGCTGTGTCTAATATCCTGTTGCACTGAGACTGAAAACCATCCCACTGTCAAGTCTGAAGATGACGTGGTTGTGGTGAGCCTGCTGAGGGCCAAGGAACGTTCCACTGTCCTGTCACAGATTACTTTCAAAGATGGTATACGGTATTAAATATGACAAATACCAAGGACGTGTGTATTGATTTAAATGTCACAACTCCATCCTTGTAAAAACTAACTTCATTTTCAGGACGTTTAAATTGTTGAGTGGTGTAATCATCTGGACACTATAATTAAACGCTGAACCAGTGGTGCCCTTTTATCTTTGTAAGACAGCTAAGGTTGATTAGTCCCTGATGACTGCATTTTGAGTGTATATTTTTAATAGGCTACTTATTCTAGTGGACCTTCCCTTTGGGTGCCTGCTATAAATATCCATGAGTCAAGGTCAACAGATACAAACAGCCCTTCATACACTAATGCCTATTAACTCCAATTAGAGAAAGGCTTTTCCACTTAAATATATCTTTATTTTGGTTTCATCTTATATATTAAGCACTTTAACCCTGTACAGCCTGAACAATTCCATTAATTGCAGAAAACTCCACAAACAAAAAAAAAAAAAGATCATTTCAGATGTCAATTTCAATGTATAAGTTTTTTTTTATGATATTTGATACACTGGGTTTCAATCCTCAAGTATTATTTTTGAACAACCAATAATATAATATGACACAAACATGGCTAACAAACTGGTACTTCCTTTTCAAAATTGGCAAAGTTCTACCTGCTTTCTCACTAATGCAGTGTTTCTCAAATCCGGTCCTCGGGCCCCACTGTCCTGCATGTTTTAGATGTCACGCCGCTCCACACACCTGATTCAAAGCAGTGGGTCGTTATCAGGCTTCAGCAGAGCAGCATGACGAAGCTGATCATTTCAATCAGGTGTGTTGCAGCAGGGTGACATCTAAAAAAATGCAGGACAGTGGGGCCTGAGGACCGGATTTGAGAACCACTGCACTAATGTCAAGTCTGCAGTGTCACTGGAAAGGCCTCTGATGAATGAATTCCTCCCCCTAGTGGAATATCTGTGTATTGCATGTACCTAATTATATACATCAGGTTTTTCAAGAAAAACAAAATCACATTCATCAGGTGAGGACTTCAAAACTCATGTATCAAATATGATATGTTTGGTGTAATGGGGTTAATTCAAATTTTAACACTTTTCAATATTACATTTATTATTCAGGCTTATAAGATTTGATGGTAAAATCCCTTGATTGATGAACACACCTTATTGTATTGTATAACATTTTGTAAATGTATGTTTTATTGCTCCTAATCATTTTTTCCACTTCCCTAGGAACAACCCTGAGAGCAAAAAATATTAATTCAATGTTGAATTAGGGTCAGATTGCTTATTTTTGATTTGAGGTTGAAAAGTATATGATGATTCAATATTTAATTACAGGCACAATTTCAATGGCTGGAAAAAGCGTTATTGGATGAACATAATATCAGTGGGGTTTTTTTCAGGGTTGAAATGCCAACAAAGAATCAATATTTTTTCATTGAAAATTCAATGTTGTTTCAATGTTGATAATGGTGACTGGCAGGAGAACCAACATTGATTCCATGTTGTGATGACTAAAAAAACAACTTTTTTTTTACGTTGATCAAAACGAGCACTTTCAATTTTATTTCAATGTCTGACATCAATGTTGATTCAACTAAAAAGCCTGGCTACATATATCAATGTTGATTCAATGAGTCTTTGCTCTCTGGGAAGTTCTATATGACTTTGGCCTAATTAAACGTTTTTAGCCTTCTTTCTTTATTATGTTTCAGGTTGTTGAAGGACATAATGCTCCCAAACTTCCATATCATCCTCATCTCAAGCCGCTCTGATTTCCTCATGATAAAACCTTCTCTTACTCACCATCTCAGGTAGTAAATCCCAGTTGTAGCTGTAAATCTCTGGTGGGAGGTTGTATACACGGAGGACATTGTCTGCACTGTTGGTCAGGATACAGGAACCATCAGGGGCCCTTGGTTAAGAAAGGGAGGGAATGGAAAAAAGATAATGGAGAACAACATGTAGTCAAAGAGTAAATTGAAGAATGACACTTCTGGGGCTGTGATGTATACTTTCTTGATAAGCAGCTTCGACGCAGTGTGTTATTTATATCATTTTGAACTATTAATACCAACCGCAGGGGTTACTAATTTATCTTTAACCCAAGTTTAGGTACATGAAATCCCTTTTATAGCCACTGCGTGTCTTTTTGCAATCTCCTCTCTCACTGCAGAAGACAAATGTGGCTGTGGCAAGGTCTTTTAGCTTCATTCAGCCTGAAAGAAAATCAAAGGACTCCCCCCCAAATGTGATAATGACGCCTATTCCTCAACTATAGCATTTTCAAAATCTTGTTCAGATAATAAATACCATTTGCATCCTTTTAGGTAATTCTCAGGAAGGCTGGAGTACTCGGCCCAGGAACCAGTCAGCATCTGTGGGTTCTGTGTAAAATCTAATCCAAGGCTGAAAGAGGATGAGGAGAAAGACAAAGACATGGTTTTGGTTAAGAGATTTTAAGAGTGGGAACAGCAAATTACACAACTCATCCATTTCACATAAAGAACTCCATCCTAATGAGAATATAAATCTGACTACTAAAATGCTACACAAGTAAAAAGACACTGTTCATTTGTATCATCAATCACACATCTTCATTTATACCTTGAAACTAGTGTTTTTGCAGTAGGTGTCCTATGCTAAAAGGATTAAGAAGCACTCATAAGCAGATTTGTTTTGGGGTCGCACAAATAAAACCGACTGCTCCAATTCATTACTTTCCATCAGGGTTTTTTTTCCTCCATTACAGTGATTAACAGCATTAAATACTTCATCAGTTAATGCTGTGGTGCTTTTCGAAAAATGCTATTAAAAACTGCCCAGAGGAAGCAGAACAATAACAATTAATCCCAAACACTCAAGACAGTGAAAAAGCTGTGAATGCAAAACTTTTTAAATGAACTTTTTTTTTAAATGAACACTGGAACTAGTGTCAGGTTTCTCTCTGGCCTTGTAGGTTTCTTTTCCCCCCCAATCACACAGAAGCCTGTGGCTGATCAACACATTTATTTGTAACTGTAGAAATAATGTATTTTAGTCCTAACAACTTTCCAGAATAATTGCACAGCCAAATAAATATTTTTAAGAAAAAACCTCTTTACAAGCCTTGGCTGTTAAGTGTAAAATGCCTTCACACTAGGACAAAATCTTCAGAGTCCAGTTAATAGCCTGTGTACTCCATCTGTGCACCTCCTTATGTGGACAGAGGTTAAAAATAACCCTGACTCCTTCCTCCACTCACCGCTGTCCTTCACTAGGGCTGTCAGCAGATCCATTGCTATTATGATCTTCCTCTGGTTTTGTCTCGCCTTCTTCATCATGCACTCCATCTCCATTTTGGTGGCATTCTTTCTCACATCCCCTACTCAAAATTACCTCCTCTGCACCTTGACTTCCTTCTTCACATTGTTGCAGTGCTCCTGTTCTCAGCAACAGAATCAAACTTTACAAAAATCGACAATGCAAGTGCTCATTCTTTGAACAATATATAGCTTTTTAAAGGTTCAGTGGGTAACATTTTGTGACATACACAAGTGAAGTTTGCTCCCTGCCTCTTGAGCTACAAATGCCACACAAAAAAACAAATGTTCCTCTTTAAAGACGATGTTGATTTGGTTCATTTTTAGAGAAAAAAGCTTTCTGCCTATCTTAGGTATAGCAGGTGATAATAAAGCAGCTTTAATTTTGATGCAATACGCTATAAAAAAAAAAAACAAGCCTATTTAAAAATCACTGCTCAACAGCACCCTGCTCGCACTGTAAAGCTCATTCTAAGCAATGTAAACATAGTGATCAGAGATTATATAATATGAAAGATGTCAGAAAATTGTGCAATTAGGGCTGATAACAATTTTTAAAATAACACTTGGCTGATGCTGAATGTTATTTTGTTTTTACACATTATTTTGTTTTATTTATTGTTCTCTTTGTACTAAATAAATAAATTCTCACTGTAAGACAATATCTGAATTATTTTAAAGTCTTTGGGTCCATCATCACATCTTAAAATTTGCTAAATTCAGTTAGACAAATTTATAGATTATAATAGACCAACACCAGCCACTGGAATGATCTCATTCGTCAATAGCTGATGGAATAGCTGATATGTCTGTGCATCCCAAGGACATTATATTCTATTTCTGCCATTTGTTATTTCTAAATCTTACACAGTGAACCTTTGAGCTCAAACAGATAAATGTGTGGATCATCATGATAACTGGTACACTACTTTGCTTTGGTGAGGCTGGGTTCTCCTGTTGATCGCCAGTCAGTGCTGGTGTTTCCCCTTGCATCTGTAAGGGCTCTGCAACCTCTTCTAGCTCCTGGTTTGCATTACTCAGTCTAGGCCTCTTGGCAGATGGAGGCTCTTCTTCTTCTTCTTCTGGGATTTCTAAGCCATCGCCTTCAGGTGAGGATAGCACCTGATGAGGGGGCTCATTATCAGCCTCAGCATCCTGCCCTGTCCCAGCCACACCTCCACTTTCACCTCCTCCACCTGAGTCAGTCATCTCTCTTTGTTAATCACTGCCTCCTCTCAAGTCCTCTACTTGGTGTCCAAGTGTTTCCTGTCCGATGGTTGGCTGTCAAACGTGGGTGAGGTAAGTACTACTAGGATAGTGCTTCTTCCTGCAGTTTGGGTGTTTGAGTCTGCTGGGAGACGAGGACATCACAGCACCCACTAGCCTGAGAGAGGTCAGCAAAACAAAGGAACAGGTAAACCAGCTTAATATCATAGGACAGTTATCAAAACACTCAAATATCAAAAGAACGATTTGCAAAATGCACAGAGCAGTCATTTACAAATGAATAAGACGTAATGGGACTTCTTAAAGGGAAAAAAGGGGAGATATTGAGGGCGCAAACAGCACAGACACCTGTAGCTACAGGGGGCTCACTTCAGACAACATTTAGGTTAATTCCGCCAAGTTAAAGCTTTAAAGCCACACGTCACCTTAAAATATCTTACTAATGTATTCCTTATCAGCAATTGTGCAATAATAGAACTTGAAAATGTGTGTAACGATGACAAAATGCTTACATTTATGTCAACAATATATCAACAACAAACAGCAGCTCCCTGACGTTAGCTCCTATTAGCATTAGCTATGCTAGCACTCCGATGCTACCTACCTGTGTTGCGGCTTGGCTGGCCTTTGGGTCTCCTCACAACTTTGCAATAAACACAATTTCTGCTCAGAAGCGTAAAACGTTCACGTAACACCAGCAAGCACGAAGACCGTCGCTATTTTCCCACTTCGTGACTTTGGAATCTATTCACTTGTTCATTACGAGAAGTTGTAAACACCGTACACGGCCATGTGTCTTCCAACTATCGCGAGAACTGCCGTGGAAATCCTGTGACACCCTTCCTCCAGTGTTTATGTAGTTCATATCTTGTATTGTGATAACCCTCTGACTATTCCACACACTTAACTGGTAAAATCAATAAGAAATACAGAATCAGTCGTTGCTAAATGCTATTTATTTAGTATTTATTTGTTCTTCAAACAAACAAAAGCCAAACTATTTACACATATTTCAGTTCTTTTCCAAAACAGTTTTCATTACATGTATGCTGTTTTATTAACAACATTCAAAGACTTAATGAGTGAAAGAGCTGAGCTGACCAGGGTTATGATTTCCATACTTTTAGGCCACCTTTGTTAGAACTACTAAATGACAGGACAGGCTGCTATAGGAGGTTGTGGAAGGCAGCAATTAACCATCCAGAGCTTTTCACAACATTATATTGCAATTAATCTCACCTTAAAAGTATTTTGAGTGCAGTGAACTGCACATTAATAGACATCGAATGACTAATGCCACACATTAGCCTTTTAAAAATGTCTACATATGATAGATTATCAAAGCCATCCACAAAGAGACTTCATAAAAAATTTTTATCTTGAGGTTAGTTTCTCTTCTTGCAGCTGATATTAAAGGTAGTAACCATCTATTACTCCAGTATCATTTAAACAGTTGTAAAATATTTCCAGTGGGATTTTCAGTTTACAGGCAACTAACTATAGGAGGATACTATTCATCACAACCTCAGCTGTATAAGAGACTGGGTAACAAGTTTGATCTTACATCTTTGTTGAGTTATCAGTTGTCATTTGGATTAAAATCTGATTAATTCAATTAGTGGTGAACTAAAAGCATGAACTTCACAAATCCACTGAAATACAAATGGAACAAGAACCCAAATCTGTGTTGGAATTTCAGATGCATAATTCATTCATCTATTCTTTTTCTATTCAGTGCCATCGGACTGATAAGCAGCCCAAAGGAAAGACAATCAGGGTAAAACTGTAACTCACCCTATGGTTTAGTGTCAAAAATAAAAACCTAGACATATTTCAAATTATGCAGTGATACTTCTAAAGCTCAAATCCTCAAAAATGTAAAAGTATCTAGTAGTTCACGCAACACTCTCCTGGGACGGGAAAGAGAAAAAAAAAAAAAAAGCTGCAACATTTGTCTGAATTTCGTGTCCTGCCACTGTAGTTTTGCCCAACCACATTTTACTTTTTTGGTTTGAAATCACACAGCAACTGATGTATGATTTAACCAAATTCTGTGCATTGTGCCTGATCAACCCAGCTCTCAACTGTACAGACTTCAGCCCTTTATTCAGCCTGCACCCTCAACAATAATCTAAACAGGAAATCTGAACAAATTCACTCATTGTATGGAAACCAAAGGGGCAAATAAGTAAACCACCAGCAAAAGCGTGTGAATCAAGGGTAGCTCGCATCTCTATTCTGTAGCTGAACTAGTAACTTTCATGGTAATCAGTCATACATTTATCAGGCAGGATAATAGAGAAGACAGTTCTGTTAGCTGACAGAATACAGTCTTATCGAAAGCTCCTTTCTTTATCTTTAGTAAGTTAACAAGGTGGTTTCCAACTTAAATTCATTACGGTTTAAAGAATATTTTCAGTTAGCCATCCAGGACTTAACTATACAATTTAAGGCATGTTGAACAGAGAAATAAAGCAAAAAAAAAAACACTATGAGGGGAAGGGGAAAAAAAAAAATAAAAAAAATCAGAACACAAACTTACAATATTTACAAAGCAGACTGCTCAGCATTTATACTAATGAGCACTGATGCCTCCGTGTTTATAACGTGTGATTTGATTGATGTAGCCCTGTTATGTGTGCAGACATGGTTCCAGAGGAGAGCCAGTGTAATCGAGTGTACATTGCTGTAGGTGCGAATGTAGTGTCTACACTCCTTTGGACTATGTGACATGTTGCTACGTGTATGTGTTTTGTCATGTTTTAAAGTCTTTTGTACAATTCTTTCAGTTTATCCAGTTCTGCAGCTACAGGGATTAAAGGTGGCTTAGATGTATTCAAGCCACGTCCAACAAAACATAACCCTGCTCGGTGTCTCTGACATCTGGGCAGGAGGGCACGTCGTCTACCCCGCTGGTTAGAAGACCTCTGAAAAGAGTTTTGGGCCGACATGGATGACGAGCTCCGAGCAGATCGTGCCGCTTTAGTTGCAGAGGAGTGTTTTCCTCACGCTCATCCTCTTCCTCACTGGAAAGCATCGAATCAAATCCCAAACGCTTCCAACATAGATGGGATCCACAGTCGATAAACCTGTAACTTCATCTGTTAAGTGTCCAACTGATAATGCCATTGCTTGCCCGGTCCCAGGTCAAAAGAGAAGAGTTTCCCCAGGTTTGTTTAAGTTCAAAGGACAGGCATTAGGGTTAAGTGGGTCATGGGCTGGCTGAAGATTAGATCCTCCTTGCAGAGGGCAGCAAATAAAGCACAGCCAGACACCTGGAGAAACAGAACACAGGAAACAAACAAAATCATCAGCGCACAGAAACTTCAGAGAAAAACAGTAAAAAGCCAACATTCACGAGCACCGGAGACACTGGAATTAGAACACGAACATGTCTCTTACCAATGCCGACGATTTCCTTATGCAGTCACTCTACAGCTCTCAAGACAGGCAGCAGGTTGGGAAACGAAGACAACGAACCCTTCCAACGGCTCTTTAAACCCTTGTCTACCTTTTTTTCGGCGCGTGTTGATCAGACACTCTTGGCGAGGTTCTTCGTAGCCACTGCAACATCCATTTTTGATAAGTAACTATCGGTCAGTCCTGGAGCTACTGTAGCGTGTCCAACACCATAGTCCATGTGGTTTTCCCTTCCATTCCCATGTATTTCAGGGTTACTGGCAAACTGAGGGAAACTCACCCCAAGTCCATCTCAAACTATATTTTTAAAAAAAAAAAAGATTGTTTGTTTTTTTTTTTCTTGAAGAACATTCACTCCATATGTTCAATGTCTCATGAATTTTCCTTCATCGATTTGCAAATTTTTTTTTTCTACTCTGAAAGGTAATACAAAAATATGGTTATATACAGGAGGTGGGAGAAGGCGTGCTTCTCGAGTCTCTTATTTCAGTTTTGGGAATATCTTTTTCAGTGACTTTGTCAAAGTCGTAGCAATCCTCCTGTTGTAATTGTGCTCCCATCCCCAAAATGGTACCTCACAGCTTGAATGAACAAAAGTGCATAGGTGAGTTGGTGAGGGCAGGGTGTGAGTGCTTATGAGGGATGAGGTGAAGACAAGTGCACGAAGCAGGTGTACTCATATCACCCTTGGAGTTCCCTCTAGGGTTATGTAGCCCTGCACTCTGTTCTCCACATAACAGAGCCAAGCCTTGATTTTTCTCCATGCCTCTGCTCAATGGTTGATCATCAAGTCTCAGGATCCGTGACCACAGAAAAAGGTCCAGATCTTGTCCATGTTGTTGTGATGCCTGCCACTCTTCCTCAAAAGGAGAGGAGGAAGGGAAAAAAAAAACAAAACTAAATGACCATATGGCAGAAGCGCACTTGCAAACCCCACCCATCTAATGTGGGAACAAAAACAAAAATGACAAGGAAAAAAAAACTGCACCCACAGATATCCATGTGGTTTGTAAACAACCAAAGCTCCAGTATGGAATAGAAAGAGTCTTTTCTGTTAAGTCACTATTTGTACGACCAGGATTGTAGAGGCAGTGTGTTCAACTGTATCCATCCCGAGTTTTTTTTTCTTCTCCACTGTGTAAATTAACAAAAAAAAAAAGAAAAGAAACAAAAACCAAAAAAAAAAAAAGACCTCGCTAACATCTTTGAAGTTTTTTTGTGTTTTGTTTCCATTTTTGAAATCTTCTGAGGAAAAAAAAAAGTCTGTATCAGCACGGGTTTCTTGTTATTTTTTTTTTTTTGGAATACATTCAATATTTTCTTAAGAAATAATACACACTTCACATGGCGATAATGAAACAAAAATGAAAAATTAAGGAAAAAAAAAAATTTTTTTTTAAAAACACACAACAAAAATAGCAGCCCCAAGTGCTCATTATCTTAGTCCAAATACTTTTAAACTTTGTATATAATGTATATATTCATATATATTTTTCATTAAAAAAAGAAAACTCGTCATTATCAAATTGCAACAACGAATAAGTAACACAATATGCTAACATTTCATGCACCATTGTGTGCACTTGCACATTAAGATGCTGTTTTTTTGTTGTTTTTTTTTCAAAGTCAGAAACTCGACACCTTTCATTCACAAGTTCGAGAGCTGACAAAAGGCAATGTGATCACACCCCAGGAAAACCGACTGGACTAACCTTCTGATGGATCACCCCAAGACTCAGCTAGAAATATTTACGATATAAACTTACATACTTGACATACACTGTGCTGAGCACTGACACACGTCACACTTGCTCTCAAAAAAGAGTTAATGTCTCAATGGCCACGCACCCTATCCAAGGTCTTAGGCACAAATGTGCATTCATACACATACAAAAAAGCACATGTATTCAAAATGAGTACCTGTAGTCTTAACTCATTTCTATTAACAGTAAATGTACATGCACACTGAAAACACACACACACACACACTCACATACATACACACACACACACACACAGTCTCATTCAATGCACACACAGTAATATCCCTCATGATTCACCCCATCTGTTAAACCGTACAGGTCTACAGACAGCTCCCCTAAGGGAGAAGCAAAGGGAAATAACCTAGTGGTGGTCATGTGATGAGCAAAGCTAACATTTACAAATGTATGCATTTTCTATTTAGTCTATGTAGGGATGAAGAGCTGGTGAGAGAAAGGATGTGTTGTGCAATTGCCCTCTCTCTCTCTCATTTACTCTGCCACTTTCAAAACACACAAACTGTCCCCATTTGGATAAGGGGACACACACACTACTCATGAGAATACAAAATTACCATTTGAACAAAAAAGACAAAAATGGCCTCTTAAGTTTCATACATCTTGGTAAGCAAAAAAAAAGAAAAAAAAATATTGTGCAGACTGGTATATTACGACACAAACCAATCATCACACTCAGTCGCTCAGTCATTCATACACATTCACAAAAATATTTACTTCTCTAACTAACCCCATTTGTTTGATTTTTTTTGTTGTTTTTATCATTTCTTTTTTTAGGCAAGTGCAAATCTTCAAGTTTTTTTATAATCCATTTTTCAATAGCTTTACTTTTTATATAAACGTAAAAAAAAAATGCTAAACAAGAGAAATATCAACAGTGTTTGTCTTTCGAGAAAAGGATTTGCTCTCTGATAAGGTTTCAACTAAAGGTCCCCCTGACTTTGAAAACCTAACATCCCGACCATTCACCCCACCGTGACTCCACCCCCTTCCAGTTCCGATGCACACTGATAATGTGTATGAACACATACCACATGTGCACTAATTCCCAAACACACACACATACACACGTGAAAAAAAAAAAAAATTCAAATCCCATCTCAATAAAGTGCATTAGTTCAGTATAAGGTGCTTAATCTTTTGAGTGCCAGAGGATACCCATCTTCCTTTTAACCTCACCCTTCCTCACTCCCTCTCCCCTGCTCAAGTGATCATCTGGTGCAGCAGGGAGCCCTTTTTCTATTAGAGGGAAGTAAAGGGTAGGAGGCACAGATCCAGGCGCCTCCACCCTGCACTTCCCCTCTTTCTCGCTCCCTTTTCCACTACCCCCCACCCCTGGTTCCCCCAGCAGTGCACATTCGTCATCAGGTTTGTCTGATTAAAAGACAGAAGGCCTCAGGTAGCTATTGCTGCTGCGCTGCGTCACATCAGTAATCCTCCACCATCTCCATCTCATTCAGGCTCATACACTCGCCCGTGTTGTGGAATGAGTACCCTGCAGGGAGGAGAAGAGGGGAGGGGGAAGGCACAGAGAAGAGATGAAGAGTCAGATCAGAGGAGGAAGGCACACAGGGGAGCTGACAGAGCTGGCTTAGATGGGGGTCGGTCAGGAATAAAGATGCAATCCAGAAATGATTCTATCGTCTCAGTCTGGCAAGAGTTTTTCTGTTCTGTAAAATTTTCAGTGCGAGTAATGCAATGCCAATCTTTGTGAAACAATAAACATATGAGGCATGTATTATCTGAGATCAGGTCTGTCAATCCCTTTAAAATCAATGTCTTTGTTGAAAAAAGTTCATCAGGTTTTGGTTTATTGTACTTATCAGTTTTAGTACTCGGTATTGTACATCCATAATATGAGAACACCGTTTCATTTAAAAAATAATTACAAAGGCCATACTGATATGCAATTACATGTTCACCTTTTTATATTTTATTCTGGTATGAGCCAGATTCCATTCCTTAACAACCAACATGTACACACATAAATAAACATCAGACATGCACCAGCCTACTCTCCTCTGGGGTGGTCCTTATTTTTCAACTTTTTAAAAGTCATGCTCTTACCCTATTAAGGTGTTCCAATAAATAAAAAATAAATAAATAAAAATTGGGACAATTTTATCTGATTTGAATAACATTTAGAGGTAGCATAATACACATATTCGGGATTATTTTTGTCAAGTTTTGCCAGCGTGTGTATTTCTTTTAAATGAATATGCTAGCAATATATTATCTCGACCATATAAGCAGTTTGTTTATTATCAGTGACACATGCTGTGCCACCATCGTACACATCATTCGCCATGGTGGTTTTATTTTGTAGTTGTACCAAGCTGGAATTCCATATTGTCCACACTTGGGATGCCACGATAACCGATAAACCGTCAAACCACGATAAATGTATTGACAATAATAATTACCGCTTGAATTTCAAAAATATTTATTATCGTGGTCGATAACCGTACTGTACACCGCGACCCATTCTCAACACCTCATCCAGGTGCGACATGAGGTTCCAGGCTACAAACTGTACCTGCACAGAAACTTCTGCAAAGCCCTAATCATGGTGAATTGCTGAAACAGTTGATTTGTACAATTAAAAAGGTGCAATTTGTGACTATTTCCTCTTCATCAATCTGAAATGACACAACACACACTGTGCCTTTAGACATTGGCTTTTGATCAAACCTATTTTAGTTTGTGTGAGACTACCAGTGCTTTCTGAACACATTCAACGCCCCTTTTAAAAAATGCCACGATAATACAGAAAACTGTGATAGTTTTGGTCACAATAACTGAGGTTAAATTTCCATATTGTGACATCCCTAATCCACACAAATCTAAAGAGTATAGATGCTGATCTTATCTGCCAAATGCAGTATTTCCTAAATATTTAATGTCAGAATGTGGTAAATGGACTGAGTTTACATTAATGATGCACCGATCGATTGGCTGCCAATCATGATCGGCAGATATGGCCTAAAAATAGCCTGATCGGCGATTGGAAAAACATGCCGATCAAAAGACGTAATTTTTTTAGCAACCCTTTTTTTTCAAACTGGAAAACAAGCTAGCCTACAGTACAGGTGCGTCTTGACAGCACAATGACTTCTTCTGTCTGAAACTTCTTCAAAGTGTGTGAGAAAGATGTAAAACCTACCGCATGCTAGATAAAGTGGAAATCTAA
>JAPTYR010000011.1:4377567-4390342 GCA_029814505.1 Siphamia roseigaster
CTGGCTGCATACATCACCATGCTATACTCCACATGGATGCGCTTTAAATAGCTGCGTCCAGTTTGTGGCCTAGGGAGTCACAACGAACTTCTAGATGGCGCCGTACTATGGCGACTCGGTGCTGCTCTTTGTTTTTGTTTTGTTTATACTGTCTTGCGTTTTGTGTCTTTGTTTTTGTGTGTGAGCACACCAAATAACATTCCTAACAACTCACTGTTGATATGGCTAAATAAACTTGAATTGAATTGATATATACACACACTGATCCTCACATTCGCCCATACACCAGTAGGCAGCTGCTGGGAGCAATTTAGGGTTCAGTACTTTGCCCAAGGACACACGTGGACAGTCTGAGCCAGGATTCGAACCGCCGAACCTTTGGTCATTGGACGACCCACTCTACCAACTGAGCCACAGCCACCCATGGCTCAGAATGTGAGCAATCTCACAGTTGTACCTTTGGTATCTAAGTGAGGAGCTAACAGCTTTGGCTCTTTTCAACCCAGAAGAACCAACTGAAACAAAATGAGCCATGGTATAAGCCAGTGTTGGAACAGAAGGATCTGTAAATCCACCAAAAGCTCCAAAATGCATGGAAAAGCCATCAAATCAATCCAGCAATTGTCTCTAATCCAGTGTGCAACCAAAAACACCCTGAACTTCAAATGTTTGGACATAGCTACCGATTTCCTCCAGACTGATCCAGTTACGTGGGATTCAAGAGACGACTTTAAGAAGGAACGCTCAGTCACACAGCCTGAAGGTTATCAATGATTCCACTGACAGGGGTGTAGCGCTCATAGAAAAGTACAAGTCATTGCTAACCACTGATGAGGAACAGAAACATTACAAACACTAAGTTGTCCATGACCATCGGAGAAGATTCCCTGATGCGGGAAAAAAAAAAAAGCCCCTTCACTACAAGCGGCAATAGCTACTGCTATTCAATGAAACTGGACATTTTTGCAATGCTATACTGCAGCCAAATATTATGATCTACAAGCATGAAAAGTATTTTTTCTGTTGGTACTTTTGTTCGTCTATATGTTCCATGATGTAATATATTTACTTCTGTATCACAGTAATCTGGGTAATTACAGAGTAATATATTTTTTCATCTTGTATTCCTGAACAATACAATTTCTGGAAAAAAATAGCAATTTTGGAGATATTCAAAGGTCTTGAGCTACCTCTAAATGGTGAAGAAAATGTTTAAAATTTGGTCCGATTTATTTTTTATGTCTATTCCAACTCATTCAGCGGGTAAGAGTTGAACATAAAAAAAAGTAAAATAAACAAAATTCCCAAATAAGAACCACCCTACTGCCCCCCTATAATTGTGGGTATAAGACTCTGGATGCTTTCCTCACACATCTGAACTTTAACTTCACCTTTTTTAATCTTTATTTGATTCCAGTCGACTGAATTTCCCACTGGGTTTATTTGTGTATGCAACGTAACTTTAATGAGCAAATACATGGCTATACCTCAGATGTCAGAGAATCAAACAGTGTGTGGTTGTTTCATCATAATGAGTAACTTCAGTCCCATCCCAATCCTTCTTCATAGATTTCAGTCATTACAAGACACATGAAACCAAAAGGAAGCATGATTAAAACCCTGTCAACTCACGTACCTAAGATGCTGGGGTCAGAGTGCAGCATCATGGGCTGTTTCTTCTTCATCTTTCCCCCCTGGTTGTCATAGAGACCAGCCTTGCCCATGTGGTTGGCTTGAAACATGGACTGCAGGGTGCTTGGGTTCATACCTCGCATTGAGTCCTGAAGAAAGAAAAAGGCGAAAAGATGCTGAGGAGAAGGCAGAGTAGAAACACAGAGGTGAATAACCATCTGACAAATGTTTTAAATACAAATTAACCACGATGCTGCTAAACATAAGCGGTGTTGATAGACGGCAAATGCTGTTGACTACCTTTAGGTTCTTGTTACCTTTTAAAAGATAAAGTATGAAAAGATACTCCTCCACACTTAGCCAGAAGTGACTCGGAGAACAAAGTTATTCAACAGTGCAATCCAACTGCGGTTTTTGTAAATACATGGTTTAACTAGCCGTCGGAAGCGACAACTAGGGGTATATCCCCGAACGCCCCCAGTCCATAACTAGACAGGTATGATGTCATGACCTGAGGCATCCTCAGGTCATGACCTTTCATTTGCACTTGTCAGACAAATAGTTCCAACGATATGAACAAAAGAGTATTTAGTGATTTCAAACTTGAGTGGCCTCTTGTGGGAAATCTAGAAATCGTGAATCATCTAAAATCGAATCAGTTCTTCCTCACCATTATATCCATCCATATGCAAGAGGCAAAATTTGTAAACCAAATATTTTACAAGTTACTGCGTTAACACCTACAGTATCTGGAGCCAGCGGTGCTGGTCGGACCAAAAACATAATATCCCCGAAACTCTGTTCGGGGATATGATTACTAAGGAGCAGCCTCATAAAGGACTACATTCCTTTGATTTTTAGCTTTTTGATTTTAAAACTCAGAGTCTGCATCACAGACTTTACCTGCATCAGTGTCTGATTACATAACAAAACAGGCATATTTGGATTTACCTGCAGAGGGAAGTTCATGTTTAAGCCAGCCACTTCCTTTGATAACTGGGAAACACGAGAAGAGAAAAGGAAAGTTACACCTTCTAACTCCAAGACAAATGAAACACGTTAAGGATATGCACATATAACAATAAGAATAACACTCTGCACCAGAGCTGCTCAATTAAGGGGAAAAAAAAAAAAAAAAAGGATTATTTTGGTCAATATTGAAATCATGATTATTTGCATGATTATGTCTGAATTTGGAACAACATTTATCGAATATGTTTGGAACAGCATTTATTGAACATGTTTGGAACAGTATTTATTGTGCATAAATATTTTTTTTTTAAAAACACTCTTCTGTCAAATGTATAAAAATCTTGTAATGTAGTAGTAAAAATAAACTGTTATACTGCACTCAATCTTTTGAAAACAACTAACAAATAAAATACAATATGAGATATACTTGAGTAAAATGGTCCAAAAGAAAATTTCTCACATTTGAGTGCACTGCCACAGCATTCAACAAAGGAAATGAAAAAAATTGTTAAATGTACAAAGGCTGCGGATCTCAGAATAGAAACACCAAACAATCTTATTTTTCCCCTTCATTATATGAATTTTGAGATCTCCTGGAGCCAAAATTGTAATCACGATTAAAATTTGATTAATTGAGCAGCCCTCTTCTGCAGCTTCATCAATTGTGTTTAAGTCCATTAGTTCATATTTTAATAAAAGCAGTGATTCTCCACCTACCTGCTGCTGCTGTCTCTGTTGGTTGGCTTTCTGTTTGGCACGACGCTCCAGGAACTGTTTGGCAAACTCTTTGGCTTCCACTGTGTCCCCTAGGTAGGACCGGATGAAGTCCAGCACTGCATAGGGTGACTCCACCTCCTTCAGATACGCCACAATTGTGGCAACTTAATGAGAACATTTAGGTCAAATAATTAGTAAAACGGCAAATATCATGACTGCTTTCTTCAATATATGCAAGTAAATACTAAAAAACAAGTTGCAGTAAATACGCAGTGCTCATCTACATACACTAAGGGTGCATTGAGTCCACCCTTGACATTGCTAAGTACATAAAGACTGAGCAGCCTACCATCCAGAGAGGAGGAGGAGTTGTTGGCAGAGGTGTTGAGAGCATGCAGCATCTGTTCACACCAGGTGGTGAAGCCGTCCTGAGGCTTCATACCCTGCAGCAGCTTCAGCAGCTTCTCTTCCTCCTCTGTCCGCTTCCGACGCATCATGTACTGATCACTGCAACAGCAAATAACAGACATTCCGTATCGTAAGAAACGGAGACATACACACAATCAATCAACCCAACACCGTTTGTTTGAACATGTGTAAAGTATGGCAACAACATCTACCAACTTAATATTGCCTCCATGAGTGAGACCACAGCACTGAAAATGTACATACAGCCAATAAATGCATTCTACAACATGGATTCTGCTTGTGTGTACCTGAGAGAAGGGCTGCTGCGGCTGTTCTTCAAGCCCATGTTATTGTTGCTGTTTCCCCGAAGGCTGGACTGGTTTTTCACAGCCTCGTCCCACATGCCCATGCTGCCTGCAGAGCTTCCGCTGCCAGCCTTACCCTCCATACCCCCAGCCCCGCCCCACATGCCAACACCCTCCCACTGGCTTCCCATGGAGGAGCTCCCCATGGACATACCAGTATGCTGAAATCAGAGAGAGAAATTTGACCAATTATAACCAATATTTAATTTTCCATTTGTCGGCAAAAATATATTTTTTGTTGTTTGAACTTACGCGGTCTCTCTGCTGCTGCGCTCTCTGTTGTTGCTGCTGCTTCAGGAGCCTTTCTGCTTCCTGTTGCATTTCCAGTAGAGCCAGAGCCGGGGATTTTCCTGACTTGGCAAGGCCAGAGGAGGGAGCCCCACTCCAGCCTGAGCCACCAGCTCCAGGCCCCTGTTGCTGGGGAGCCTGCTGCAGCAACTTCATGATCAGTTCTTGTTGACGACACTACAGGAGGACAAGACAGAAATTAAAAGAAGAGCGACGTTGTCATTTATTGCTGGGTGACTACATCATCACCTAAAATATGTTCCTTATTGGAAAAAGCTGCAGTATTTAACCTATGGCAAAGGAGAGGTTAGCGAAACAGAAAAAAAAATAAATAAAACTTTCCCTGCTTTACCTGCTTGCGTCTAAATAGCTCTTCCTCCTCCCTCCTCTTCTGCTCCTCCTGCTGTCTCCTTTTCTCCTCTCTTCGCTTACGCTGCTCCTCCTCCTCACGCTTCGCCCTGAGTTCAGCGTCTCGCCTCTCCTGCTGGAGCTGTAAGAGAAACATCAGGATTTAGATGGCACAAAAAAAAAAAAACAAAAAAAAAATTCAAAATACTTGAAAACCTTGCTTCCAAATTTATGATAACTGATGTAAACTGATAGTTCTTGTGTTATTGGTCCCTTATTGATTACTGGTTATTATATCCCCGAACAGTTTCAGGGATATAATGTTTTTGGGCCACCACCGGATATCTTTTGTGTCAATTTAATAACTTGAAAAACATTGGGTTTACAAATTTCATCTTTTCCATATCAATCAATATCATGGAGAGGGAGAACTGATTCGATTTTGGAAAATTTACCATTTCTAGATTCTAGAATTTTAAATCACTAAACACTTTTTTGTTCATATTTCTTGAACTATTTGTCTAATTGACTTCAAATCAAGTGCAAATGAAAGGTCATGACCCGGTGGATGCCGCACGTCATGACATCATAGCTATCTGGTTAAGGATTGCCGGCATTTAGGGAAACTCGCTGCTGCTTCTGACGGCTCGTGTTGTCTAGTTGGTACATCAAGGCAAATGGAGGCACTTTAATCAGCGTTCCTACAAGTTAAATTTAAGACTTAAGGCTACTTAGAACCTAATTTAATATTCAATTCACAGCCATACTAGGAAAAATTAGTAACTCCTATATGAAAATATATTTATTTACATCACCAGAGATTGAATATTATATAAGTTCGGTGATTACATGGGGCCTACATATTTAGTGCACAGTAAATCCGACGAATAGAAAGAATGAATGGTTATGAATCAATTCACCTTTTGAAGCTGTTCAAGAGTTGGACCCTGAGTAGAAGGATTCATTGTTATATCCCAAAGACTGGCTTCACCGCCTACAGAGAGAGATTAAACAGGGTTAGTTTGGTCTCACTAATTCCAATCTGCTTATGCCTCTTTGCCACATGTGTATTCACATGTACAACCAGTGTCATAATATACAGTACCTGCTGGCTGTGAAGCTGAGGTATGCATGTCCCACATGGACCCTGTATCTGGCACTGACATCGACCTGTTCATCGAAGGCATCATACTCTGCTCACTGCACCTGCATGACAAAGATTTTAAAGTAATAAAAATGGTCTATGAAGAAAATGACAAACTAAAACAGCCAGGTTTCTACACTAGTTTTGACGCATAAGGTGACTCAACCCCCACACCTTCTGGCAGACCCACCTGTTAATGAGCTGGAATAGCTGCTGCTGTTGGAGCTGCTGATAAAGAGCTGCTGCGGCCAGCTCCTGTTGTTTTTTCAGACGCTCCTGGTCCAGGTTTCCCTGTATAGGAAGGGAAAGCGATGAAAACTAGTGTTAACATCATGAACTAAAAACAAATGCATATAGAGTTGAATATAATGGAACGCTATCTATATTTGTTCAACGTGACATTTTTACATTACAATGCAACACAAATTGATGCCGTCTATTACTACCATTTTCAAATTTTTGTACAAACTGTTCCTGTGAACTGTGAATAGAGAAATGTGTCCGACCTTGATATGATATCAAAACCAAGGGGCTATCACGGACAAAAATATCTGATCAAATTGCACTGGCCCAGATTAACCTTCCCTTCACTCCTCCATTTGAGGCTTATTTACCATTACTTTTACAGAAGGCCACTGCACAATGGGTTTTTTTATGACTGTAGTTTATAGCTCAAGCCCACTTTCACTCAAAGAGCTAATGGAATACAGTCAAAACTGTAACAGCATTTTTTGTCATTGCATCAAACAGCACCCACTAGAGTAGGTGTACACATTATTTCATTTAGCTAATTTTACAGGGGGTAATTACACCTGCAAGCAATACTATTCAACACAGACATTTAAGATCCTTTATGTAGAAAACACTTTAATTAATCTTAATCATGATCACTGTTCTATTACCCTGATGTGTCTATCAACAATCTTTCTCCTTTGCATCCTCCCCTCCCCATCATCTGCATTGGCTGAGCTCTGACTCACAGTCCCGGCGGGCCCCCGGTTGGGCTGCGGGCGCTGCGGTGGTGGTGGCTGTCTCACCAGCAGGGGCGGCGGGGAGGGCCCAGGGGCGAAGGGCACGCGGCCCCACATCTTGATGACGTCCCCTAGTGGTTGGAAGCCCTCGTCACAGCCCCGCTTCACCAGCAGGGTCATGGTGAAGTAGCCTGCCTGGAACCACTCGCACATCTCCAAAGTGGTGAAGGGACCTGGTTGTGGGTGAAAAAGGACGATATGTGAGCCAACACATTAAAAATAAAACCCTACTGATCCTGAAAAGTTATATTAACCAATTTCTAAAAACAGAGAATTTAAAATAATGTGATCAATGTGTTGTGTGTAGAGTATACCCTGGATTTCTCCCTGTGGGTCCTTGTAGAACCACTTCATAGCGGCCTCATGTGTCAGCGGCAAAGCAGCTGCTGTGTTCCTGCTCTCCTGATGCTGTTGCAGAGCCTGGGTGAAACACTCCTCCTCCAAAGATGTGTCCTGCAGCGATGCCACCATCTTCTCAGCCTCCTGCAGAAAAAACACATTACATCAGTTTATGGAAAGTCCACTGTCACACTGAGCTCACTAACACCAATTGAATACTAAACATTAAAACAAGTCACAAAACCTCTTTTATTTTTAATTCCATATTTAAAGTATTTCCTGTAGTTAATAGCTCATCATCTTGAGTAGATCAAATTGTAGTGAACACAATATGTCAGATTAATTTATTTAGACTGAAATACCAATGTTTTATTGGCCAGTTGGTGGTGCTAGAGGCACATCTTTAAAATGACAATTATAACATAATGGCCAGAAAAAGACTCACAAACAATAAAAGGTGAATGCATGACCAAATATAGTCTACAACACTAAAGGTGTAAAGAAGTTCACATCAATAGTTTTGGTTGACTTTACCATAAGCCATTTCTAAGACTTAGGGGTGAAATAGGCCGCCCGATGTTCTTACCTGCTGCAGGTGCTTCATACCCTCGTCGTCCTCAGCGTCTCCTCCAGAAGGAGGGACTAGAGGAGCAGCAGAGGAAGGAGGTGGGGGAGGCAAACTGGAGGAGGTGGTGCTGGGGCTTAGCTGGGTCTTGGAGACCGCTACTGGAGCCACATCTGACACCACAACAACAAACATTAGTCAAACAATGGGCTCTATTTTTAGCACTTTTATTTATAGAGTTAGTGATGGTGGGTGTGAGGGATAGAGCGCCCTACTGAGTCTTTATGTGACACAGCAAGAGGAGCAGGCTCAGTAAACAAGATATTAAATGACTGGGGGTGAAACATATTGTATATCAAACTAAAATATCTATGTGGCTGAATGCAAAAGGTCACAAGACCTAATGTAGCAGTAAGATCCAGCTTTAAATCAGAATTTGTAATTTAAGAATACAGATTGTGCACACAAACGTTTGGAAATCTCTATTCACATATCATAGGTTAAGGGAAAATGCCAAACAGTGCTCTCAGGTCAAGAACACTGTACTGATTAAAAATACATTTTGTTATGCACCTACTTCATAAGTAACTGTAAGAATGTGAGTCATGAACAACACAAACATCATCAGGGACACTTGATGTGGATGTACCTTCACTTGGTGTGTTGCTGGCCCTTACAACGTGGCTATGGCTCAGCTGCGAGTTTTCTACCACAGGGCCTGAGTTGTTGGGCTGAGGCTCTAAAGATGGAGGGGGACAAGCTGGAGGAGAGGAGGAAGGTGATGCTGGCTTTGCGTCACCGTCTATCACCACAGAACCAGCTTCTTTACTCTCTGTGAGGAGAGCAGTAAATGATAAGACAAAAAAAAAAAAAAAAATCAGCAATGCAAAATTCCTGAATGCACAACAAACATCTTAAAATAACTAAAAATGAAGTTTGTTTTGGATGCTCACCCTGGTCTTTGTCTCCTTCAGCGCTGTTCCTCTCCACATCAGCAAGGCTTTCCTCCTCTTCCTCTTCTTCTATCCCCTTAAATTCCAGCTCCTCCTCCAGGATTGTCTCCTTGCCACCCTTCTGAAAGGAAAAAAAATAAACAAAAAAAACAAGAAGCAGAAGATGAACAAGTGTGATACATGCTACTGAACATATAGAGGCAAATAATAAAAGCCTGTTTTTCAGTTACTAACATTAAAAGTCAACACATACCTTCAGAGGCATGAAAGCTCCAGAGGAGTCGAAAGTACCCATCTCCCCATCCTCTTCATCTGTACACCACTCAGGCAGCCCATCCCTGTCATCTTCTAGTCCCTCGCTGCCTGCACGCCGACGACCACCCCCATGACCTTCAGAGTCCCGGAAGTCAAAGTCAAACTTCCTTCGGCGGCTCTCACCTGGGCCGCTGTGATCCCGCCAGCCTGCTGAGCGAGGACCACCATCTGACAAAAGTCAAATGGACACCGCCAGGAGTTACAAATATTTAAATTAAACCTGTTAGGTACTTTCCTCGGATTGAGGGATTTTTTTTTGTGTTTTGTTTTTATGAGAAGGACAATGCTGACACAAAGATGTAACACAAACAGTGATAGAGAGTATTGGGCAGAGATCCAGGCAACCATAACATCATTTGTTCAAAAGGTTTTGTTTGTATAACCGTAACTGCAGTTGCCCAGAGAGTCATGTGGTTCAGTTTTAGGACTGGTTCCATCTTACGCCCTGCAGCTGTTACAGTGTAATTACTGCTGTTTAGAGCTTAAAAAAATGAGTTGAAGAGATGGGGCAGAAAAGGTTGTGTGCTTTCTGATAAACATAATATGTGATCTTTTTAAGTGCAGCTCTGTGCAAGTCTAAGTCCCAGTGCTATGTTTTACTGCCACTAGATGTCACTACAACTAAGTTCAAGCTGGTAAGCACAATGTTTTACTCAAGTTTATAGCATGAAGAAAGCAAGCTTTAGTATAGATCACCATCAAGGCCATTTTGATCTTTGAAATAGTTCTCATGTAAGGTTATTTAATATATTTCAAATGTAAACCAAATACGACACTGAATATCCTGAAATCCTTAGTATATTTACCACAGACTATCTGAAATTAAGAAGGAACAGAAACAATATTGTCAGATATACTTTATGTTATTAAGTCTTATTTGGTTTTACAATCAAAGTGGATAATCAACAGCGGGTAGCCTAAAGTAAAAGGGATATGTGGCAATCTCTACTTTTAATGTTACACTGTTTGGTTACTACTATGTGCATTCATCATTTATTTTAACCATCTCACAACATTTTGTTCCCCTGCTCACTGATATTCTGCAACACAGGGATTCATTTTGAGTCTTAACTTTTCATCTTTTCAAAAAAATTTGCAAAAAAATTTAAATATACTGGGCGAAAGACATATGTAAACGACGTGTCAGAAATTTGCAAAGAATCAGGTCAATAATGGTAAAAACAAAAAAAATGGTAAGGACAAAAATGTTTCATGGATCGACTTCCTGGTATATCTATATACCCCCACCCTCTGGGCAGGCGGTGTATAAGTATTTACTAGGACCTAGTAACTAGGTCTTTCTTTGGACCTCTTATCAAAGTACGTTTTACAAGGAAAATAAACCATGAGGACATTTGTATCATAGATATAGAAAGGGTAGATGCCGCACCTCCAGTGGCTGGACACGTCAACACGGCGGCCATATTGGAGCGGTTTACCTATCAAGAAGTTTCCACTGCTTTCATGTTAGGTGGTTTGACAACTGTTTGGACAAACTGCAATATGCCGCAGTTTGGTACGGCTTGGGCTTGCAATGACAAGCGCACAAGGAATCACTTTTCGTAAGTAAGTAAATATTATACATTTGTTTCATACTGCTAAGAATCTTACATAGAAATGTTCAGAGCTGGATAAGTTTATTTTTGACGTACGCATTCCCTTTATATAGAAATGATTGATATCAAGCGAACCAAAAAGCACCCTCTTGCTTTGTTTACATACATAACCAGGCTGATAAGTACTGCTCCAATATGGTGGCTGGTTACACCCATGGGTCATAACATTAAGGGATATGACGCACAGCATCTACCCTTCCTATATCTCTGATCTGTATAGGGTTCATTTTCAGTCCCAAATAGGTTTGAGGTAGCACTACTATAAATATGTATTTTCTCATACCATCCCTGCGGGGTCCAGCAAGCCTCCAGTTACTGCCCGGCTCCCCCTCATCCTCCTCCTGCTCCTCCCGGAGGGTGCGCCAGTTATCGCTGTCAGCCCTTGTGTACTCCTTCCTCCCTGGACCCCCGGGAGCTCCAGGCTCCTCAAAGCCCGGACGCCCAACCTCCCGCCGCAGCGGCTTCTCAAATCGACGCTCCCCCCTGAGGAAAGGAGGGAAATGGGAAGGAACTTTTATCATTAAACTGATAAAGAGAAAACTATGATGGCCATGATGAAGTTCTAATACAAGTAAAGTCTCAGGCAAAAGGCAGCATTTTTTTTTAACTACCGATACCTTTTAAGGCAGAAATTTAAGTACATTAGTCCCAAGAAATATATCTGTTCTACCAGAAGGCTGGAGCAGTTTAGTCTAACTGATTAAAGGTGATGGCTGCACAACTGAGATAAAGTCCCTATCGTTACAAGAAAAACTAAGCCAATGAAACATTTACTTCAGCATTGTGAACAACTCTTGCCAGCAGAATATAAACAATGCCACAGAGACAGGTCAGTGCACAGTTGACCATGTGGGTTGCTGGAGTTGGGAAATGCTGCTGGGTTTCTTACCGGTCATCCCAGCTCTGGCTGCGGTGTATCTCTCGAACGCTGCGGCCAAAACCCACCTCTGCATCTTCAATACTTCTTTGGTAGAATCCACCTTCTCCACGGCCACGCCCTGAGTGTACGTGGACACATACAAAATTCAGCTGACTGAACAAACTATCTGAGATGACCATAAATAGACACATTATGGGCCCGATTTACTAAGATCGTAAATAACAGGCGCAAATGTACTTGCTCGCCTTACAAAATGAGTGTGCTATTGATTTGCATCTCACAGGTGATCAACTAAGATTGCCTGCGCAAATGACAACAGGCACAAAGGGCGGGAGACCGCCCTACTTAAATGAGGATTTCACGTGTGGTACTGGCTGTTGTCATGGAGACAGTACGCTGTAAAAGCTGCTCTGGGATACACTAGCACTCATTGATATAAAGTTGCTCTTTTTCTCACACAGAGGGGTGGGTAGGTATTTCTTTTGTTGTCGTGGTGAAGTGTGTTCTTAGTAAAATAAATAGTTTCTGTCTGTATGTTGCTCTGTCTGGTGAAAACCTTCGACCCTGTGAGCATGAGCAAAAACCCTCCGCATTACTGCTTACATAGTCTGTTCAGGAGCCCGGTCACATAACCAGCACTGTTTTTATGTGTGCGCATACTGTACATGTGGAGCACTAGAAACCATCCTATTCGGCTTTCCTTGCATGGGCATGCACTGGTCCTGACATAATAGTGATGCGTCATTGGTGGAACCGGGCGTGGGGGCCTATATGTCTCTCTCTTTTTCTTTTTTTTTTTTTAACGTAGATGCAAAATCAGCTCCCGCAATCAGTTTCAGGTTTGACAAATCACACTACACGTGCTAAATAAACATTTGCATGTACTCCTCCCAATAATTTTGCATGTTCTAGCAGAAATGCCCATAATTCCATATTCATCAAGACAAACATGCTAAATGGGTTGCGCAAGCTATTTTGCCCACGTGACCGGCACGACCCACGGTGCATCCTGTTAGTAGATAAACCACACGTTTTTGGGTGCACAGTCAAGTTTTTACATGCACAAAACTTTAGTAAATGCCTACGTCTCTACAGTCAGTTATCCTCTTTTCAGTCCAATATGTCCTTAAAGAGGTCCTTCAGCTGAAAACCACTTTGTGTAGCTCTTTTTACAATGTGGTAGCTTACAACAAGTTATTTAT
>JAPTYR010000011.1:4746645-4757386 GCA_029814505.1 Siphamia roseigaster
TTTTAACCAAATTAAGCGGGTGGTTTGTGTCTCCACAATGTCATGAACAAGTATAATACAATACATTAGAACTCCGAATGGATTTGGCAGACGCTTTCATCCAAAGCAACTTACAAGTTCACAGTGCATTGGCTGGGAACCGAACCCAGGCCTCCCGCACAGCAGGCAACAACTCTACCACTGCACCACCAACACACACAATAACAAGCACGTGAACGCAACACATATGCCAGCAACATGGTGGCCGTTGAGTGCAGAAAAGTGTGCAGTAACTCCACACTTAAAACATGGCGGGTCTGAGGGTGATTTAGAGTACGGTACAGTACACAGTACAGTGCACTTAACATGGCGGCGACTAGAAATGGAACATCCTCCGTACCCAACCACAGAACGGAAAGTGCGGTAAGTACAGGTATTGGAACACAGCCCACATCTCTTCATTCCTGCCAGTATTTAAGACAGCGTATCAGTCCACCAGTGCCAGTTCTTCAGCTAACAACTGTTGGTATTTTCTAGAACCTTTGTTTGACTGATCTGTGTTCTCCTTTTTCCCCAGACAAGCTTCACACAGCCACAGCTACAGCCGAGGCCTGACCTTTACCCTACCTAGAAGACCTAGAAGAGGATTACACCAGCCCTGTTGAACTTTTACCACAGACACTTTTACATTTGCTTTGTTTTTCTCCCCGCTGACTTGGTTACGATCACCCTTGGTTTTTCCTGGAAGTTTTGTACCCAGTGATCTTTATTTTGAATTATTAAACCCTTTTTTATTTTGGATCACCATCTGGACCCAATTGTCTTTGTGAACACCATAACAACCGTGGCTCCAAACCCCATATCAAGTTCAATATTCATTAAACACATATTTGCATTAAAATGTTCTTATACTTGACATTAAAAGTTTAACCCAAGATTAATCCAAATCTTAATAATTTCTCATCAGGCTCAAACATTTTTACTCATTTTTAAAAGGTTCCTCTAAAGAGATTCATAGATATCCACGAATATTTATTATACTTTTTTGAGTTATTACATTAATCATATTTCTGTACTAAAACCTGAAATAAGTTGTGGCTTACGGGGCGAAAACCTTGTTATTCCGCACTGTCTTAGATCTGTGTGAGCCATACATGAGTCATTCATTTACACAATGAAACATTCAAACATAAACAAACAAATGAATAATGAATTAAATCTCTTCTGTAAGTTCTCTATCTTTAAAAAAAAATGTATCTTCATACTCCCACCTGGTTATATTATGCTGTGGTACATCCCTAAACATAATAATAAACAGTAAAATCCTCAAAGAAACCTGTTCTAAGGCCAAACATTTCATCTCAAGAGGCAATTTATTTTGGAAAGCAAAGTAAAGTTTTCGTATTTCATGTTTATCAGAAAAGAACAAAGATCCAGGGATGAACATTTATTAAATTGTTTTATCTTAAAAGCACACACTATTGATTCTAAATAATTCTGAGTCTGTTTTTACAATAAATATCGCAACTAGAAAAAAAAAACACTCCACTATCCACTAACACACTATTTTATTTCCAAATAAAATATCAGTCCTACAATTATTTTGTCTCCATCTTAAGATTACTTGACCCTAAAAATGTACCTCTTGCAAGTGGATTCATGTTGATGTCATTATTAGTTCAGTAGTTATTCACTAAAGTCTCTTTTTTGGTAATGGCAGTTTTTTCTTCTGGATCGTCACCAAAATCGAATAATTTATTCCTTTGACCATCCTCAACATTCCCTGAAAGTTTCACCAAAATCTGTTATTATTTTGCAAACAAATAAACAAACAAACCAATGCCGGCAAACACATAACCTCCTTGACAGAGGTAACAATGTGCTGTTTTTTTGTTGTTGTTTTTTTAAATGATGAAAAGCCTAGAGGACATAGCTAGGTAAAAAAGTTCTCAGTCTGGGAATTGATTTTTTTAAACTTAATTATTTCAATCACTAATGCACTGCTGCTTTCAAGCATATTGATGGTGCTCAAGGAGTTAACTGAAGTCAGTGGCTAAGTGGGATAATTAAGAGCTACACTGAGATGGTACAACGGCACACACACTGTTCATTCATCTTCTTTGACAGTCAATTTCTAAGAATTGCTTATGCAAAAGGGAGCAAAACAGAGCAGAAAGCAAGGCCTGGTATCTGTAGGCCTGTCAGCGATCTTCACATTTTTTATGGATCTGAAGTGGCTCCGCTCCACCGGTGATCTGCATCCATTCAGCGTCTGCTCTAAAGCAGACTGTACAGCTCTGTCTGCGAGAGATGATAATACGGCACGGCGCAGGAGCACGGCCGTAGCGTTAGTTGTGTACGCTAATGGAGAATGTGGTTTTTCCTAAACAGAACACCTGAGCTGACACACTCACCTTCAGCACAACGGAGTCAGATTTACAGAGGGATCTTCTCACAAGAAACATCTATTTCTCAGTTAAATGTCGCGGCCAGAAAAAAAGTAAGCATTCTTAAAATTATATGATCTGTGACCGAATCAGAATTCACCCCTTACCCCTACATTTTGTGCGTTCGCTTGAAGAGGTAGTGTTGTCCCAATTCTCAATTAGACGGAGGGGGAAGGGCTAAGGCGAAACGGAGACAAACTTGGACCACATTTCGAACAGAGCGGTAGAAGAAATTTTCCATAATTCTGTTTGAATTATCGACCACATGGAGGTAAACACAGCTAAAAAGTTCAGCAGTGATGAAAGAATGTACATAAATGTACATATTTTCTTCGTAAACAACTTTATCCTTTGACAGCATTACAGTTGATAGCCACAAAAAGATGACTAAGGCAGAGATGCTTGCAGTTACTATTAACAAAAGTTTGCACATTTGTTAATAGCAGCGTCAATTGAGCTATTTTCACTATGTAGAACCGGCTCAACTCGGCTAACAGATACCATTCCTGGAAACCGTTCCCATTACAAGATACTACTGAATTTATAGTACCTGGCAGCGGTGCAGCGTACTTCCATGTCGTCTGCTTAGAGATGTTGATAAACTCACTAGTTTCATGTTGTCTCGTCTGTATTTTTATGTTGACCACAAGGACTGACTCTCCTGGACTGACCATGGTATAGTTTTGGGCTGTCATCATGTGGATTAATGTATCACTATATTTACTGTCAACTTCCCCATTGTTTTTTTTGTAGAACTGCAGGTCACAGAAGGTGCTTTTCCATTGGATATATGCACAAAACTTTACCGATTTTCACTGAATGTGGAAAAAGCAGAAGTGCATAATGTCCGGTTTTCCATTAAATCACAAATGCGATGATTTGTTTCTTTATTATCACAAGATGATGTGAGAAGTCGTTCCATAAACATGGAGACAGATGAAAATATCATGTTTCACAGATATATTCATGATTATTATATATTAACCCTCTATCTTATACCAAACTAAAAATGATGTGGTTTCCTGCAGATTAGATAGGATATAACAGTGGATGCTTTTATTGTGAAGGCAGGAAGTGTGCTGTGTGTGTTGTGCTGTTGACTGTGGGTACTGATATGTTTTCAGACGGAGCTGTGAGGAATAAAGTGTGTGTTAGTTCAACTCCTCTCTTTCCACATGACGCTGTCAGGGCTCATCCATCTTTATCTAAAAACTCTTCTTTACTTTTTATGACGTCCATTGACATCCTTTTTTTAATTTACTGTTTGGAGTTGTGAAAAAAGGTCTTTCCGTTGCAGTTTTGTGTAAATATAGAATTTATAATACGCCTGAAACACCACCTCTGACCAGAACCAAAACTTTTAATCAAAAAATGAGTGTTTTACCAAAATGGTAGTTTTTTTTCCCCATTAGGTTAATTTTTATGTTAGTTGTATTTTTGGGTCAGTGGAAAAGCACCGACTGTCAGTCCAGTTTCACTTTCTGGTCAAAGGTCGTCGACGGTAAAGTGAGCGCCGCCGCCTCCTGCTGGTGTGGAAGTGTCACTCAAATCCTTTTACTCAGTTGTTCTTGACGTTTGTGGTTCAAACTCGTTTCCTGACAGGTGACCTTTTCTCGGCAGGTGTGAGGTTTGTGGTTTCCAGTGTCGTCAGCGAGCGTCGCTTAAATACCACATGACCAAGCACAAGGCGGAGGCGGACCTGGAGTTCGCCTGCTTGATCTGTGGGAAACGTTTCGAGAAGGCCCACAACCTGAACGTCCACATGTCCATGGTCCACCCGCTGACCCAGGTGGACATGAGCAGAGGACCCCAGCAACAGCAACAACAACAACAACAACAACAACAACAACAACAACCCTACGCAGACCTGCACACCATCACACTGACCGGGGAGGTGGTCCAGCACCACCAGGACAGATGACCCCAGGGGTCCAGGTCCTCCAGGGGTCCAGGTCCAGGTCTGCTGCTGGAGGCCAAACTTCCAGATGTTTAGTTTCCAAACTTCCATCTGATTCTAACCAAACGAACAAACATTACTTTTATGACAATATAAAAAAATATATATATGTCATTATTGTTTTTATCCCAGAATTAAACATGAGTCTGAGCAGTGGAAAACATTCACTGTCAACAGAGCCAAGAGGTGATGGTTACCATGGCAACAGGAAACCCAGAGCTGCCATGTTAACGCAGCAGGAGTGTACGCATGTGAATGTGAGAAAATAACAAACAGACGGAATCCAGTGGGAAAACCAGGATATCTGAACTGGACTGAATTCCCATCAGTGGATGTTGACATTATCTGATTCCAGATGGAGACGGTGGTCATTTCATCAGACAGGAATAAAACGACATCTTTAAACTGAAGTGAAGACGGTTCCGATGTAAACTGATTCATTTCAGATCCTTTAGTCACAGTTACTAAAGGACTGACCAGGGCCGTTTCTAGCTAAAAGCCAACCATGCAAATGCATTATTTAGAAGTTTATTTATTTAAGAGGAATTAATATACAGTAATTAACATGTAAATGCACCAGAAATAATCAAATATATATAATTACAAGTCATGACATGTCCAAGTTCTTAAGACAAGAACAACATGAGCAACGCCATGTAAGAATAAATAATAATAATAATAATAATAATAATAATAATAATAATAATAACCAATTCTACAGGAGGTTGATTGTTTCTGGTGTTACTGCTTTTGTATATTTGTGTGTCTGTAGAAACCACTGACCCCCTGTAAATAGACTTGGCCACCCCCTTACTACCCCAAGGATAAAAGTCTCGTTCCGCCCCTGTTGATCTGACCCTGTATTATCGTTGTTGTTGTATTTCATCAGTTTGACGTTTAATTTTAACTGTAGCCTGTTTTCCTCATGAAGTCTAACAGATTGTGACATCTCGTTCCAACATTTATAGGGTTTAGGAATTTGTTAATTACAGTTTGACAAACGAGGGGCCCCCAAACAACATCCTGCTTCGGGCCCCCATGAAGCTAGAAACGGCCCTGTGATTGATTGACAGCTTCCATGTGAAAAGCACAGGTTTTCCCCCCAGAGTGAGTCTGTGGTCTCAGGGTTCATTTGACTAAAGCGTCGTCCTTCATAAACACTTCTTCAGGATCCACCACGAGGTCAAAGGTCAAATCTGATCCCCAAGGATTTTATTTTGGAAGTAGTTAGATTAGTTAACCCTTTAACCCCTGATCCGTCAGCGCTGACACATTCTGAATGGATGGATTTGTTTAAATATTCAGTTTTTACTGAGTTTAGTGTATGGAGATAAACAGGTGTCAAAAAGAAACGGATTTAGAAAAAGAATAAATTAAAAATTTTCCTCCTTTTTAAATTTTTTTAAACTTAATTTTATTTAATTTTTTTTGTAAATGTTTTCATGTTATTTATTATTTTGTAAATATTTATTAGTTTTTGTTCATTTTATTGCTTATTTTTCTACATTTTGTTTTTTCTTTTATTTTTCTTCCGTTTCATCCTACTTTGTTCATGTTACTTATTATTTTGAGGGGTTTTTGGTTGTTTTTTTATTGATCATTTTGGCTGTTTCTGTTCATTTTGTTGCCTATTTTATTCTTTTCTTTAAACTGTGGAAGTTTGAAAGTCTCAGGAATTAAAGGTTTAAAGTTTCTAGAACCTTCCATCCATCTGGGGAAAAACTTATCTGTAACATTGTCATAAAACAGAGTAAAAATGAACCTGACGTGACGCAGACATTTGAACTCATGACCAGAAATAACCACAAACTGACGCTGATCCAAGTCCTTTAACGCAGGGGTGTCAAACTCATTTTAGTTCAGGATTAAGTGGGTCAGAACTAAAAACTAACCACATAACAGCCGAGAAAGATTTTTTTTTTCTGTTTTAAAATAGAGGAAAAGGTTATTGTTACAGTATGAAAGTGTTTACATTTACCAACTATCCTTTAAAAAATATGAATAACAAACAGTCTGAAATTTCTTATGGAAAATAAGTGTGATTTTAACAATATTTTACCGCAGTTTATCCTTTACACATGTGCAGGATAACTTACAGATCTCAGTGGATCTAAAAATGTAATAACTAATATTCTGTAATAACAGAATGTTGTTGTGTTAACCCTTTCATGCCCAGTGGACGGCTATATTCTACAGCTGCTCCATTTATTCCTGGGTTTTATTGTTTTAGTTCCGTATCAGTCAAACCAGTGGACGCTCATGCATCAAACCCAACACCAACCTGCTCTGCACCCACTGAGTGGAAATCAATGGCTTCTTACCGTTATTAGACTGTAATTAACAACAAAAAAGGTTAATTTTTGAATATTACCTCCATGAAGTGAGTAGTGACTAGTGTTAGTCTGTTCAAATGTGACAAAACATCAGATTATAAGCATTTTTTCTTCATTATACCATTATTTCACAGTTTTTCCAGTAAATACACGTTTCTTTGCTTCTAAAATCACATGGTGTCCAGCTGAGTGGATATTGTTGTAACTCCATGAAAAATAGCTTCATAAAGTTTCATTCAATCACACTTTTTTTTCATGCCTAAGAAGAAATAAAAACTCAGGAAAAAAATAAATCTTGAATAAAGTTCTCAGAATTCATGCATGAAAGGGTTAATTGCGCTTCATATTGATTCACATTTATTGTGAAAGGATAGTTTTACTTGGAAATATTTTCATATAATCTCCCGTTTTTTGTTTTTACACTAAAAGACCAAATTTTGGCGTTGTCATTATTTCCAGATTATTTTACTGGTCTGACCTAAAGCTGGAATATTAATGGAATTCTGATGATGATTCCCATTGTTTCTGTCTTTATCCTAAAAACACTAATGGAAGAAAAACCATGAATGTCCTGTATGTAACAGAATGTATATAGACTGGGTATTCATTTAGTTTTACTATTATTATTTTAATAGATGATTATTTTACTCATCGACTTGTTTCCAATTTATTTCCGGTTGTATTTTTTAAAAAGTTCTATTTGAGGTTGAGTTTTGGTTCAATAAACACTTAAAAAAATAAATCAATGAATAATCACGTATATTAATCATGATTTCAATCAGAATAATTGTGATTCTTTTTCTCCATAATTGTCTAGACTGACCCACTTTAGATCAAAGTGGGTTGAAAGTGGAACCTGAAGTGTTGATTATTAATTGGACCCTATGGGGGGGCCACATGTTTGACACCCCTGCTCTAATGCAGTATTCTTGTTACCTGTTGTAAAGAATTGCTTCTGTACAGAATGACTCTGAAAATGCAGTTGGAGTTTTGATGCCGTTGTGTTTATTGTCTGTTGGAAATGACTAAAGGGTTTCAGATGGTCCTGGGTCATCTGGACCAAACACTGTAAATAAAAGGACTTTCCTTCTGACAGTTGGTGTGTTTAATATGACATGAAGGGGTGTAGTGAGTGTGGTGGATACAGGTGGAGCCAAAGCTTCAGAGGAAGTCCATCTCTGGGCTGAGGACGCCAACGTCCAGGTGGAGGGACAGCGCCGACGCCACCTCTGGGTCCAGGTCTGAACACCGGGTCTGCAACTGTGGACCACAACAGGCCGCAGAACGTCAACAAAGACTGGACATGTATGTGTGTACGAGGGCTGGACCAAGAAATGGAAGAAATAATAATAACCACCATGAATATACCCAAAAATAGACAATAACTAGAAAAGACTTCCACCAAACATTACTGTTCCCCATTAATGGGTAATGTTAACAGAAATTAAAAGTGATCCAGTGATCCAGGATCTCCTCTGGATCTCCTCATTTCCTAACTTCCCTGAAAATTTCATCGAAATCCGTCCATAAGTTTTTTGAGTTATTTTGTACAAAAACCAACAAACAAACAAACAAACAGTTTGACAGTCTTTAAATCTACTCTGACAGTCTTTAAATCTAAGCTGAAAACCGTTCTGTTCCATAGAACTGGGTTCTCTCTGACCTTATTTGAATTGATTGACTTTATTTTAATGGATTAATATTTGTGTTTTATTGATCTTTGGTCTTTGAAGGGTCATTGTGTGTTTTTAACTTTTCTATTTCAGTGTTCCTGTGGATGAACTGTACTCCACTAATAAACCTTAGTATCACATCTAACTCTAATGCACCCTCCTCTCTCTTCTTGACACTGTGTCCAGGTGTAACGTCTGTCCTAACCTGGTGGAGTTGACTGGAGGACAGGTCTGTAGGGGACATCTGGGAGACGGTCTGCAGGACAAGCTTCTTACTGGGACTCAGTATGTGCCACGGCTCCACCTGGTGGGACAGTTCATCTGTTTTCACTTCCTAACATGGGTCACATGGTCATCTGAGGTCACCTGGGGTTACCTGAGGTCACCTGAGGTCACCTGGGGTCACCTAGGGTCACCTGAGGCAGTGGTCACCTGGGGTCACCTGACGTCACCTGGGGTCACCTGAGGTCACCTGAGGTCACCTGGGGTCACCTGGGGTCACCTGACGTCACCTGGGGTCACCTGACGTCACCTGGGGTCACCTGACGTCACCTGGGGTCACCTGAGGTCACCTGGGGTCACCTGAGGCAGTGGTCACCTGAGGTCACCTGAGGTCACCTGAGGTCACCTGGGGTCACCTGGGGTCACCTGAGGTCACCTGAGGTCACCTGAGGCAGTGGTCACCTGATCATCCCTGGGTGGAGGCGTGTGTCCGTCCAAAAACAGCTGGAGCAGACTGATGTAGCAGAGGACGGCGGTGTGGACGAACCCTGGACAACAGGACGCTCTGTGAAGCAGCTCAGAGCTCTGACCACACAACAGGCTGGACACACGGACACAGAAAGACACAAGTCACTAAATACACGACTGACAACAGGTCAAAACACCATCACTGACGATGGTTCAGATGATGTCACATCATGACATAAATATGAAAATATGATGTTTAACAAGAAACTATTAAAATATGATGTTCTAACAAGAAACCTTTGATGGAATGGTCTGATAGTGTGTGAGGCAGCAGTACACATCTGGAGGTCACAAATAGGTGAGATAGAGTATTTTTTATTTTATGGTTCAAACTGACGAAAAACAATAAAATAAGGAAAAAGTAAAATGAAAAACATTTGGACATTACTACGACACTGTGCAGATTATTGTACTATAATTATTATTTTTTTTTAAATTAAAAAAACATCTATATAGTATATTAAAATGACATCATTATTATATTATCATTACTACTTTATTATTTCTACTCAAACTCTCAAATGTGCAACTGCCCTTTTTTCCTCTGTTTTTATAGTTATTATTCTTTTCTTGTCATTTTTGTTATATGTGTACATTCAGTGTTCCGTTGCTACGAGAACCTTAATGTCATGAGGGATCAAAAAAGTTTGATCGAATCGAATCTAAATATTTGAACAAACATCATACGAGTCCTTCTTCCACATTAACGACCACTGACGTCAACCTTTCCCAGTAACTGACCTGTAGAAAGCCCAAGGCATCAATCGAGTCAACTCATCTGGTGTCGCCATGGCAACCGCATCATAAAGCCCTCGCTCTGGAGGGATGGGAAAAGATGAAGTGAACACCCCCCCCCATAGATAAACCACAGCGACACTCAGCGCCCATGTTGACGTGTACCTGTCCCAGTAGATGTAAAGATGATCAGCCAGTCACCAGAGTCCACCAGCAGACCCAGCAGGACTGAACACACACTCTCACAGCTCTGTCTTTGTTTTTGCTGCAGAAACAGTCACACATATGACACCCAGTCTGTACTCAGGTTAAAACTTCAACTAAACAAACAAGAACATTTCCTAACCCTGAAATACACGGGTCAACTTCAGTCTTTTTCACCTCTCCAGGGGGTTTCCCAGCAAAATTAGAGCATTTTAATTTACCGGACTATGTGGGTAAATTAACCCTTTAACTCCTGAGACTGGAGCAGTTCCACGATCAAGAAAAGAATAAGCAACAAAATGAGCCAAAACAGCCAAAGTGATCAATAAAATAAACAAAATGGAATAATAAACCAACTAAACAACAAGTAACATGAACAAAGTAAGATACAAACGGAAAGAAAGTGAAGAAAAATTAATAAAATAAGACACAAAATGTAGAAAAATAAACAAAATAAGCAACAAAATGAGCAAAAAATAATAAATATTTACAAAACAGTAAATCACTTTAAAAAGAATGGCAAAATAAATAACTAAAATGAAGTAAGAAAGAAAGAAATAACTATAGTATTGTAATTTGGTTCCAGTAGTTTTAGTATAGTCTTTTTCTTTTTCTAAATCAGTTTCTTTTTGACACCTGTTTATCTCCATACATCAGTTCCAT
>JAPTYR010000011.1:5328280-5341125 GCA_029814505.1 Siphamia roseigaster
TCATCATCATCATCATCATCATCATCATCATCATCATCATCATCATCATCATCATCATCATCATCATCATCATCCCCACCACCATCATCATCATTACTCAAATGCTTCTTCAGTGTTCCCATGGAGACAGTGAACAGTTTCTGCTGTGGAGTTGAATGGAGAGTTTCTTGTGAGTGCAGCGCCCCCTTTTGGACAATCACCATAGTTCATCTGGTTTAGATCTACTTTGCTGTACAGCTCAAAGCATTTAACCCTTTAAATCTGCTGTAAATATGTACATGGTCTGTATAGTTTTTACAAGTATTTTTTTATTCTAAAGTGTTTATTGGTTTATTTTTGCACTATCTTTATTCATGTAAATATTTTCCTTGCACTTTATTCTGTTTATGCAGCATTGACCATTGCCTATGAACCAGTGTTTTTCAACCTTGGGGTTGAGACCCCACATGGGGTCACCTAGAATTCAAATGGGGTCGCCTGAAATTTCTACTAATGTATTGATCCAAATATAGGATAAGGTTTTTTGCATTAAAATAATGTGGAAAAGTGGGGTCGTCTTTTATTTTCAAAATGCTACATAAAAATTGGATCACATATTATTTGGTTTTTGGAGCCTTGTATATGTCAATGATTCACAACAACACTGGTTAATTTGCATTATTATTTCTGCTGCTATAGGTCAAATGGTCATAAATACATAGCATCTGTCTCCAAGTGTGTGTAAAATACACACATTAAAACAAACTATTAAATAATATAGTTTTACTTTTCTCTAATTTTATTTTTTATGAATCATACATATCAAATAATCATTAATTTTAAAATTTTAACCCTTTAAATGACCTCTATTGTTTATGATGTCATTACATTTTTTGATGCAAAAAACACAAAAAACCAAAACATTTTGGCATGATTTATTCCTTAATGGCTTATGGATCAAAAACAGTGGTTATAATGGAACATATAGGGCTTTTTTGGTACATTAGGGATTAAAGATGCTAGTCTTGTAATTATCTTTTGTTCACAATATGCAAATTTTAGTTGGTGACCAGAGTTTTAAAAAATGAGCAGTTTTTGAATTCTGACCTTATTTAACCCTCATATTCTAATTTGACCCATTTCTGTTTTTGTGTTGACCAAAGTACTGGTTATTCTTCGATTTTTTTTTTTTTTATGAAATTTTGTGACTTTCCCTCATGGGTCATGAATTGGTGAGTAATATCTGACCACTGGTGTGTCGTGGAATTTCTGCGGGGTTATTATGACCCAGACACTTTAATGTGGGTCATTAGCTGTTCAGATCCAAAATAAACATGTCTGTTATGATGTAGTTTATTTTGATTGACCAATTATTAGTGTTTTGATTGGATTTTTAAAAAGCTGTTCAGACCAAGGTTAGTATTTTATAATAGTTTTGGATTTTTTTCATTATAGTTCAGTTTTATTGAGTTTTGATGTTTTTTTTTTCTCTAATTCAGTTAGTTTGAATTAGTTTTTAGAGCAGATTTGCTAGCTTTTTTTTGTTTTCCTTTTTTTCTAAAATACAGAAAAAAAACACCAAACAAAATTTGATTAAAATATCCAAAACATGCAAAAATATGAAAATATATGCGTTTAACAGGTTTACTGAACACCATTAACAGTTTCGACAAAACTGTACCATTGAATTGTATTAAATTTTTAATTAAATTAATCAGGGGAATTGATTAATCACCATTAATGCATTAATTTTGACAGCAGGAGTTTTGGTTGTTTTTTTTTTGTTACCGTATTGAGTGAATTTATACAGTGCGGGTCATAATGATCCACAACATAGTCAATATAATTAGTTTTCAGCATTATATGAGGGTTAAATTCAAAAAAATAATGTTTAGCGTTTTTTTTTTTTTTTTTTACATGAAAAGCACACCTGGAACCTGGAGAGTTAATAGTAGAGTGGAAAAAAATCAATTCGTTTAAGTGATTAAGGTCATGCATGTTAGATCGTTCATCCTTCCTTTGATCTGTTCATCATTCACAAAGAAACACAGCTATAGACGTATAAAGTATTTGCACTTTAATAACTTCCCATTTGCAACAGAAAAATACTGAGACAGCGACAACAGCTCAACAGTATCAGACCTGTAACATGAATAAAGACAAGCTGGACAGCATGCCGTCACTAGATCTAAAGCAAAAATAAAAAATAAAAAAAAATCTGGTTTTGTTTTTTTAGCATTTTATTATAAAAGCTATAAAACAAAAAAAAATACTGTACAATTCACAAATCATATAGCTTCTTTTTTCTGATGTATGTTACAAAAGTACTGTACATTTGGTGACGTAAAAGAATAAAAAAAATCCCTAAAATTAAAAAAAAAAAATCACCTTTACAAAAAATATTCCAGATAAATCTTCTTTGAACTCAAACAATTTGAAACATTTGGTTGCACACGTGGAGAAGATCTCAAAACGTTCTTAAAAAACAAAAAAACAATCAGAATCTGTACAGCTTATCTTAATAAAAAGGGAAAAACAATGACATTCACACACTACGGAACAGTTTGACGGCTCATCACTAAGTCACAGGTGAACTACAGCGGCACAAACCTGAAAGACCGACCACCAGGAAAAAAACAAACACACAAGCACTTAGACCAGTCCACCAGGGTTCACAGACTGTTAACCCAGAAAGACCCACTGCTACGTTTCTAACAGGTTCCACATGGGTTTGTCACTATTTAACCTTTAAATGATTTATCAACATTTATTAGAATATGATCCACTGTATTTTGCATTTTTCAATCAAAATCATGTTTTTTTTATATTTAATGTACAGAGGAATTGTAGATGTTCATTAAAGTTGGGGTTTATTATAACCAAAACGTAGAAAACTGAAGAAAAAGACAGATTTTTCAGTCGAATCTATCATTAACTGACTGTGAATCAACATTGTAGAGGATGATGGTGTTTCCATGGTAACTAGAGACTCGGAACATCCAAATGGGTCATATCTGACGACTGTGAAAAGATGATAAACTGTATTTTAGATCAATTACGGTGCCTGTTTGGGTCTTTATGGGTTACACTGTATCTGTAGAGGTTTTTTTTTAATGATTATTAATTATTATTATTATCCAAAATACATTATATTTGGGGCCACATTTAGCACAATGTGATCTCAAGTGGGCCAGACTAGTAAAATAGTAACATATTAAACTAAAAATAATGTCAACTCCAAACTTTTCTCTGTTTTACAGTTAAAAAAAAAAAAGTACAATTACATAATGACAATATTTCCATTTACAAACCAAGTTACCCTTTAAAAAATGTGAACATGGAATTTCTGACAAAAAAATAAGTACAACTCGAACAATATGCTTCAGATTGTGCATTACAACTTACAGATCACAGTGGATCAACAAATACACAGAACATTTAGTAACATACATTTATTGTTAACATTTCCTGTTCATATTTGTTCAGGTTATTCACACTTTTTGCCAAAGGACAGTTTGTAAATGTAAAACATCTTCATGCAATTTCACTTTTTTTTTTTTTACACTAAAACAAAGAAAAAAATCATTGCAGTTGTTGTTATTTATAGGTTAAGATAAGTTTTACTGGTCTGATCCACTTTAGATTGAATGTGGACCCTAATATAAAATGATTTTGACCCTTTGTTAATATCTTTGGTGTATTTTTTGTATTTTGCAAATTCAGTCCATAGGTTGGATTAGACTCTTCTGCAGCCCAGTTTTGACACCAATGCATTAAATCATTAAAATTAACTATTAAACATCACAAAGACGGGACATATATTAACCATTACTTGAATTGAGAATGATTTAGTCATTATTCTATTGCACTTTTTTTTTTAAATCTGATTGATTTTATTTGGTTTAAAGGCACACACATTTTACAATGTTATTCTAATATTTAATGCCAGTTTGTTGCTGCAAATGTACATCTGTTAGAAATTTAGCCTCTTCTTTGGTCACTAATCAGTCAATCCCTGGTTACCACAAATCGCTCAAATGGACAGTGTGTCTCTGTGTGGTTTTGCACTGAGTTCTATACATTTATAACAGAAGTGTATATAAAAAAAGAGATCTTATAGGATTAAAAGAAAAACGTATTATTATTACAACATTCCTAATGAGAACCATGGACAGATCAGATTTTAGGGTTTCTGGGGGGAAAAAGTAAAGATTTACCCAAAAGGCAAAAGTTAGTTCCTTAATTTGAAACCTTTAAATCAGACACAAAAATGCCTAAATAACGTAATAAGACGGTCACTGTGTCCACTTCAGCCTGAATCGTACAGAGATACCATTATCTGTGACCTTCAGATAATTTGGAATAATTCCAGATCTTCTGTGAACATTCAGAACATAAAAATTGCAAATGACCCCATTTTAAACAGATATCGTGTGATGATACTGATTTTGTGCAAATCATCGTCTCTGTAATTTTAATTTCCTCCACATTTATTTCATTGTTTTATTTCCTGATCGGGAATCTCTGAAGATAAATCCAAATGTTTTTTGTTGTTTTTAAGGTGGAAACGATGGAAGCCATTCGTATTGTCTGACTCTTGTTACAGACGCCAAGGAGGTTATGTTTTCGCTGGCATTGATTTGTCTGTTTGTGCTCAAAATAACTCAAAAACATATGAATAAATTTGGCTGAAATTTTCAGGGAATATTGAGGTAGGTCAAAGGAACAAATTATTAAAATTTGGTGATGATCCGTCAGAAAACCGCCATTATCGAAAAAGAGAATTTAGTGAATAACTACAGAACTAATAATAATATCAACATGAATCCACTTGCAGCAAGTACATTTTCATGGCCAAGGAATCTAAAGATGGAGACAAAATAAATGTCGGACTGTTATTTTAACGTGGAAATCCCAATATGGGGGGAAATGAGCTGCTTGATGGAGGTCTGCGCTCTCAGAGTGCCGTTTTTCTCGTGATAAATATTACCTGTACTGAATTACTAAAACCTCGACTTTAAACTACCAGCACTGATATACAATCCAATCACTACGCTCACGGCGAGACATAAACGCAATGAAATAGACCTTTAAACAACATAAATCTACACATTTTCCAGCTTCGATAACATCCACAAACACACGGCAACTTTCTTCTTGTACGTTTCTCCTGCTCCTGCCATGAAACTACAGCTATTTAAATAGAACAATGGCCACCATTCTGCTCCGTTTTCAGAAAAAGGTAGAAAAGGGAGGACAAGTCACAAATGCTGCTGTTGTATATCTGCATCTGAAACCAAACAAAGTTGCCTTTGAGAAGATAATGACAGGCTGCTGATCTCCACCGCCAGGTAACATAGTTTTGTGTGAATGATATTTAATAATGAACATCTGCACTGATGGAAGAACACTGCTTATTAAGGAGAGCCTAAAGAAGCCTTCCACTTTGTGCCATTTGCCTTCACATAGTCAACTTCCTTAAATCTATGTGGAAACTATCTGGCCGGTAAGTACTAACACAGTGGACTTATTGTTTACTAAGGTATTCAGATGACGCAGCTTAGATACTGACTGAGAAAACACTGAACATCAAGTAAAAAGAAACGAGCAGGAGCTGCAACATGAACTCAGCTTACTCACTCAGGAAAGGCAGGAAACACAGGGAAGATAAAGCATGGAATTGCATTTCAGCGGTTCATTAATGCCGTCACACACTGACATTCTTCACCCGTACTGTACCCACTGAACAGGACAACCAATACTGGATCTCTGAGATCAATACAGATATTCATATTTGAGGGTTCAAAGACAGCTACGGTTCATTTTTTTATGTCAAAATATAACATGAATTCACATTTTGGCCACATTTTTGTCCTTAAGCAACCAACCGTCTATACAATTTGAAGTGTATGCTATATTTGGAATATTTCCATAACTAGCTTTTTCATTATATGAGACGGAAATATTTATTTCAATGAACCAAACACCTTTGAAAAAAAAAAATAACAATTTTACCTTGAGAACACCAGTGTTACTCACTGAAACTTATCTCTGTGATTTGTGGGATAATCTTTGAGTTATCTTTAATTTTTTATCATATTCCTGCAATTTCTTGGAACAGCTAATGTGGCTAAAATACACACCAATACTAATAAATCTAATTTGGACTGTTTTTAACACTTTCTAGGTGACGCAGATGTAGTTGTTTTTGTTGGTTTTCATTCATATTCACTGACCCTTTATGTACCTTTACAATACTTCTACCACTAAGTAATACTTGTTAGTACTGCATTTATTATTACTGGTAGTTATAATATAGACATGTTCTATGAACCCACAGAGCTGTATCTCACCCCCGTCCTTTTCCAAATGCAAAAATATAGGTTTGCATTCCAAACCCTGGTAAGAAAATATTTTTTTCTTCTAAACAGGAACTTTTTTTTTTATAGTGTACATATTCACAAGTTCACCTTTGAAAAAAAATGGTGAAAAGTAGTAGTTCTTTCCAGCCTCCAGAACTCACCAAATCAGCCAACTTATGGAGTTACAGTTAGCTAAGATGCGTCTCTGGATATCCATCCACTTTCTGTGAGGAAAGTGAGAATACGCTTCTTCAGGACCTTGTCCAGGTAGCTGGGCAGGCGGCTCTTGGCTGGGATTCCCTGCCTTTTCTGCAGGTGATCTTTGATGATGATGGTTTTAACAGTCAGGTAACGAGCCGGGCTGAGGTTCAGAGAGTTGCACAGCACCTTCTCCCTGTCGGACAGCAGCTCAAAGCCCGGCAGATTCTCAATAGCAGCGAACTCACCATCTTTGCCTTCTTCTTTGATCCCGCCTCCTATCCCCAACCCTCCAGCCGTACCCCCGCCTCCAGCTGCACCACCCAGTCCGATCCCAGAGCCAATGCCTCCGCCTCCTCCACTGCCACGTTTGGAGGTGACTACACTTTTGTTTTCTTTGCGTTTTTCCCTTTTGTGGCGTGCAGCTTCATACTCAGCTGACTCTTCCAGGCGGGTGATGCCATTACGGCGGTAGCGCTGCAGCTCTCGTACCTTCGCCCTCAGCAAACGTTCCTTATGCATGTTTTCAAAGAAGTCTTCAAACTCCCTGTGGGCCATGAACTGGCAGAGCCCCCGCAACCTGACACGCTGCTCCTTTTCTTCCTTAGTGATCTTCCGTTTAGGGGTACTGGGAACAGGACCCGATCCTCCTGCTGTTGTGGAACTTGATCCGATTGTACCACCACCAGTCCCTGCTCCACCCAAACCACCAGCAGTACCTATGACTCCAAGTGCCCCTGGTTTTTCCTTATCCTTGTCTTTCTTGTCTCGGCCAAGGAATGCAGGCACCAAGTTGTAGTCTCGGGCAATATTTTTACGTCTCTGGCGTTCGCGAAGCTTCCGCACATACATGTCCACGTGGGCACGTTTCATCTCAATTTCCACATCCTCATCATCATAGTTCACTGACAGTCCGCTGATGAGCTTCTCAGCATCCTGGTCATATTCGATCTCATAATCATCACGCAGTGGCATGTAGCCCAGCTGCTGCTGCTCGGCCAGGCTGATATCGAGTGGGGGTAGTGGTGTGGTGAGGCTGGGCGACAGAGGACCTCCACTAGGGCAGGTGTGGTCAGTGACCCGGTTGGGAATACTGTCTGGAATGCAGGCCTTACCAAGGTTTCCATGGATATACATGGTGACATAGTGCTCCATGACTTCCTGTGGTGTTCGAGAGGCTCCGACATGAGCAGCCATGTCCTCCTGAAGAAAAAGGCAACACACACAGGGTGTTACAAAACACAAACATTTCCAATAAGTCATAAAAATAACTTCTGATTACTTCAACCCCACCCAACACATAATACAGATAATATTTATCACTTTACTGCACAGTGACTATACTTTTAGTTTGCAACAATTACAGCATTTTGCTGATAACAGCTGTATTTTACTAAAATCCATAATATGTGGCAGAAAGGAGTCTCCACAAGGTCTGCTGTATCCTCCTGAGACAGAAGAAAGTAAAAGCTTTGCCTATTTTACATCAAATAATTGCCTTGATTGGAAGAAAAATAAAACTGTTTTTCCAGATATAATTTTTACATTTTTATGCCAATTCCTTTGCAGAAGGTAGTAATTTTCTTCTAGTTTTTTTTAAGCTGTGAAACTTTTGTTTTGCCAATTTGCCAACTTGTGAGTTTATATTATATTAAATACATTTCTGTTCATATTTAGAGCAACGTATGTACAGAGTGAATATTAATCATTATTGTCATAACTGCTTTTATTCCATTATCTCTGTATGAAATGGCCGGAGTAATCTATGTTATTATAAAACTTGGAAAACAGGTCATTCCAAAGAGTTTTGTGGGCATTTCAAGTGAAATAAAAATGTTGAAGAAAGTTAAGAATGAAGAAAAAACACTTCTGATCATGTGATTAGGTCGTGGTTGTTTTTGGAGAAAATATGGACAAATTCAGTCACTAATTAAAGTCTGCGAAATTTTGATGTACTTCAATATAATGGGAGACTTTACTCAAATTTACTCAATTTGCGCAGGGATGTTGTCTGGGTTAAAGGCTTTTATTGTGATATACTACTGCAAAAAACCCTGTCTCCTGTTATCCTGACTGGGAGACATCAAGCAGCTGAAAAATACGTATTTTAAAGTAAGTTGAATGCAGAACTTATACTTATATTTGGTAGTAGTAGTGCAGGATCTGGATACTTTGTCTATCTCTGTTTCTGATAATGTGGATAAATATAAGCTTCTGTACATGAATTTAAATGCCATAAATATGACATTCCGTGGTTAATACTAAGTAAATAAACACTGTAGGTATTTTCTGATCATTTTGGGGAAGAATAGTCTGGATATCAGTTTATAGCTCAGATATTCAACTTTACCGAAACGACAGGTAGATTAATTACCATTAGCTACTTCCTAAAAGTTAAATGTACCATTGTTCTGTTCTGAATGATTAAAATAAAGCACCTGTAAGCGCATAAATGTAATTTACGGATTACATATTTGATAAAATTGATGTAGTTAGTTACCCAGTTTCCAAATCCATACTGTTCGATGGCATCGAGCAGCGACTGCTCTTCCCTGCTGGTCCATCCTCCCTCCGCCTCGGGACCCCAGAGAGAGAACCGACCGCCGTCGACCAGCTGGTAACCGTGCCATCTCCGGTGGTTGCTGATTTCTGCACCCGCCGAGAAGCACTCCGGACACAACTCGATGTCTGGGCAGTCGGTGCACCGAAGCCGTAGGTTAGTAACATCCGAAAGGCAGTTAACGCAGTACTTTTTCCCCAGGTCGGCCATGTTGTCTGGCTCCTGCTTCTTGTTGTTGGAGGCAGATCTTCGCGCCTGCGCACTGAGGGCACCGCAGCAGCGCCCGCGACTCACGTCCTGCTTATTAATATTCATGAGGAAGGCTGGGAGGTCTCTGATTGGCTGCCAAATCTAGTTTCCATGACAACCCAAACAAAACGAATAGAAGCGCAAATGCAGCTTTAGACACTGTCTTTATAATTTTAAGTAGTATTTTGTATTATAAAATGAACGGAGAGCCAGATCAGGAAGAAATTGAGGTGAAGGATGACACAGAGAGGGTGGTTTCAGCAGATTCCTCCAAAGAAAAGGACAAATCTCTTCTCAACATTGCAGAAATAGAAAAAGAAGATGAAAATGTGGCATCAGTTCATGATGAACAAGCCAAAGAGGAGGCTCCAGCTACTAAAGATGTGGACATCATTGTTGCAAGTGGAGTCATGGATGATAACATGAAACATGACCAGCCCCTGTCCCATGATGCCAGTGTAATATTTGAAGTCAACAGCAGCGATGATGATGATGATGGGCCCCACAGACTGGATCTAGAGACTCCTGACAGAGACAGCACCAGTCCTGCAAAAGAGGCTGAAATAAATGAAGTCACTGATGCTGCTGCTGCTGCTACTCCTTCTCCAGACAGACAAGACGCCAACTATGAAGAACACATGCGGCTCCTCCAGCAGCTTAATGAGGAGACAGATAAAGCCAACCAGCACAGCAGTCAGCTGCAGATGAAGCTGGCAAAATACTTCCGGATGAAGGCAATGGATGATGCTCAGCTGGAGCGGGATGGGTCGGTATCAGAGCAGATGGAGGAGTATGAGAATTATCTTAACATCCTGAGTGATCTGAAGCAGGAGCTCAGCATTGAGTCTGAGACAGCTGAACAGCAGGCTGAAGAACTGAGGTTACAGAGTCAGGAGAAAATGAAAAAGGTATGGCTGACACAGATAGAATCCCAGTCCAGTGTGACGCTTATTCCATCTGAGTACATCCTGCAAGTCAGAATATAAACAGAACAGGATGTGTGGCAGATAAGACATGAAACACCTCATTAAAAAGTATCTAGATCATTAGTGTCAAATTCATTTTCTTTCAGCCCAATTTTATTTCAAGCAGGCTGGACCAGTAAAATAATGATATAGATTAATATAATAATTATCAATAAATAATGACAACTCCACATTTTTCTTTTGTATTAGTGCAAATTCTCATTAAATTATGAATATTTTTACATTTACCAACTGTCCTTTCACAAAATAGATGTGAATAACTTGAAAAAACTCACATTTCTTAAGAAAAATAAACGGCCTTTTAAAAATATTACGTCTCAGCTCATCATTTACATATGTGCATCACATCTTCACTGCTACAAAACATTTGCTAATAGGAATTATATTGTTAAAATTTTGGAGTTTGGAAATGAGAATAATTTCAACAATATTATGTCTTGGTTTATTATTAACACAATGTACAGATTACAGTGGATCTACAAAACATTTAATAGCAGAGAGAATATTATTAATTAATGTTAAAATTGCACTTAATTTTACTTTTTGACATTTCAGGTTGTTCATATTTGTTGAAGTTATATACTTATTAAGTTTGGAAATATAAATATTTTCATAATGTCATTTTTTTTTACATTAAAGCAAGAGGAAAGTTTGGAGTTGTCAGTATTTATAAATTATGTTACTTGAGATCACAATTAGGCTTTGGCCTTTGAACTGAAGTGAGTTCAAGATCCTTCACTGTTAATATCTTCAGTGTAATTTTTGCACTCTGTAAATTCGTCCTCTGTTGGAATCTTCAAGGGGTCAGTTTTGGTCCATGGGCCGCATGATACACACCCCTGACCTAGATAAACCACGACCTGAATGAGTGAGGCATTTTACAGATAAACATGTACATGTTTTGTTTAATGGATAACCCAGACTACTTGAACCCACTGCCATCCACTGTCAACCAAACCGACTACCGATCTATGATATTTAACACCTGTTGATCCACTAATACTATCAATACATGTAAATAATTGGTGTACAATACAGTTATTCATCTTTTCATGTTCATCAGATATGACCCATTTCAATGTTCAGAGGCTCCGTAGTTACCATGGAAACACCATCATCTTCTACAACATTGATTCACCATGGAATTGGATCAATAACAGTGGATGGAGACACTGGGTTTATGTTCAGTTAATGATATATTTGGTTGAATAATCACATTTTCTGCAGTTTTCTGTGCTTTCAATATAATAACCATATTTCAAAATCTACATGAACAGAAAAATAAATACAGGGAAATATCTGATTAAAATACAAGATCACCGCCACAACAAAATCCTGGCTGATGCACAAACAAAATTGTACCCATCTGTAAACTGTGTGCATTATGTGTCAAAAATTACATTTGAGTGAATGCGTGAATGAATGTTTTATTCTATGTAGACCTTTTAGCAGTATTTTTATATAGAACAGTGTACAGTATTTTGCCTTCTGTCTTTTTTCCCCTTTATATTATAAATTTTATTGTAATGCATTTTAATTTACTGTAGTGCTGTAGAGAAATCCAACCAGCCGCAAATCAGTAATTATGTTTGACTGCATTGTCCCTGTCAAACAAATAAATAAAATAAAAAGATAAAGAGGGTAGTATTATAAATAAATGATTAGACAGATTAGAGAAAATTTAATTTGGGAACTGACATAATAATAATAACACTGGGTCTTTATGTGTTAAATCAAGAATCAAAACTGTCACTGGCTACAGCTGAACAATTAATCAAAATGCTCAGAATCACATAACCAGCTTTTGAAAAGAGAGGAGAATTCTGAAGAAAAGGTTTATTCTTTAAGATGTATTGATAAAGCAGTACAAGGGGTCTTCACATCCTGCCGCACTGTGACTTAAGCCGATGCAACTTGAATATTAAATACTGTAGGCACTGCTTAATATAGGAGACTGGATGGTGAAGGAAAATGATAGTTACTGCTTGAAGAGCTCAGAAAACTGAAATAATTGGATAAAATAATAATAATAATAAAGAAAGAAAAAAAATGACTTGGTATTGTAAGAAATGTGTTTATATGTACATACATTTTCAGACTGCCTTTTTATGTCTGTCTTATGTCCTTGTTCTATTTGACTTTTGGAGCAACCGTACCACAGTTTCAATGTGTTATCACCTATGTGTAATCACATAATTGTATATGATCATTTACTGCACATGCAAGTTTGTGTAAATTCTCTTTTCTTGTTCTTTTATTTCTAATTTTACCTCTGCCTTTTTCTGAACTTGTATTTTATTTCTTGTAAATTTTTATCAATGTGAAGCACTTTCAGTTACAATCCTTGTATGAAAGGTGTTATACAAATACAGTTTATTATTATTATTATTATTATTATTATTATTACTAGCTCTGCCAAGGAGGTTATGTTTTTACCGGCGTTTGGTTGGTTGGTTGGTTGGTTGGTTGGTTGGTTGGTTGGTTGGTTGGTTGGTTGGTTGGTTGGTTGGT
>JAPTYR010000011.1:5418038-5428433 GCA_029814505.1 Siphamia roseigaster
TCAACAAGCTGAATTTAAAACTTAAGGCCCTTGAAGCTAATTATGAATGCAATCTGACTGTGAATCATAGCCTTTATAGTGCTGAAACAGAACAACTGAGTGACAGCAGGCATTTGCTGGCGAGTTTTCACAACTGCTTTGAGTTTTTTCTGACTTCCTCTTCAACTCTAATGCCTTTGGAGCTAAAGTTCCTTATTTGAAAGTTTAGTTGTACAAGATGTAGCAAGCTTTAAAAATGTACTAAATTGTATTCCAGTTGTTAAATTATAGATCCCAGTAAGATCAAATGTTGATTTTAGTCAATTGTATTTTTAAGCAAATGGGTTTTTGCAGAAAGAAATAAATCTGTGATGCTTTGACCAAGTCTATAAAACAAACTGAAAAATAGAGCTCCACAATGCATTGACCATCAATATCACAATGTGCATGTGTGCAATAGTCGCATCACAGATCCTGCAATACAGGAGGCAAATGAACTCACCATGTTCTCATCTAATTTCAAGGGTACCTAACACACACTGCCCACAGCAATCCACCAATTACAATTATTTTTAATCAGTTTGGAGTGCGTTACTCACTGGTAATATTGAAAAATGAAAAATGAACAAGAGAAAAATCATCCGAAATTAAGACTTGGTGGTGCCACAAAGAACAGAAACATCAGTTATCTGTAATTATTTTGGCTGCAAGAAGGATGATATTGAAACAAGTGTTCTGTGTTGACAGTGCCTTGCACCTGTTGGCACAACAAGCAGTAACACAAATAATTAGTTTGATCAGTTCCGTCAGCACCACACACCTATTATATCCTCCTGAGCAGTTTTTCATATCGCAATACATATCACAGGGTTAAAAAAAATTTGCAATGTCAGTTTTTTTCCAATATCATAGCAGCCCTAACTGAGAAGTGATTGTTTCTATAATGTACATTCTTCAACAGACAAATGGAAGACAGGAGAAAGAACAAGACTCACCTGCTGAATAAACTGGCCAAAGGTCCCAGTTTCCGTTGCTTGCCATCCTCCTCCTGTTGCATGCCACCTGATGACGAATGTGGCCGTACGGGGCTCCATAGGTCCCTGGGGTTTCCTGGTATTGACGAGAGCGTCACGTCTGAGAAATGAGATGTACAGCTGTCGTCTGTCTCCAAGGTAACTATGGCGCTTGAGTCCGAAGTGACCGTGAAATCCAAGATGTCTTCATTGGAGACCGACAGCTCCGTGCTCATGCTGGAGACGCTACACACCGAGATGTCATCACTACGGTTCAAAGGCCCGCCCCCGCCCCCCATCGCCGTAGTGGTGGACAACCTGAGCGCGGGGCTGAAGAAGCGGATGGAGTCATAGCCACTGCGGGGGAACGTGGAGGATTTGCGGATGGTGCTGCTGTCAGAAGGATCATCATCCAAAGGTAAAGTGGCAGGAGAGTCGTGACTGGATGTCAAAATGAGGCTTCCGTCTCCTGGGCGCTGGTGGCCATGTACGATGGGCTCCGGAGGGTTGATCTCCAGAGTTGGGATGCCAGAGTCCTGGGAAGTCAAACTGTGGTTGTCCTGGTCCAGCTCTGAAAAGCTTTTCTGGGGGCTACTGTAGTAGATGTGAGTGGAGGAGCAGGAGGGTGTGTAACTGGGCAGAGGGGGCTCACTGCAGTGGGTCTTACTGGGCACATGGGTGTGGTGGTTGGTGTGATCATGGAGGTCAGGAGCCATAGTTTGAGTCTTTATTACAGATCCATTCTCCACCATGACTCCTCCAGACACTCCTTAAAAAAAACAATAGACACAATTAACCAAATTTTAAACAAAAGCCAATTTTTTATTCATAGGTATACTTATCAATTTAAATCACTTAAAGCTGCACTAATCAATATCATTATGAAAGCAAACAAAATGACAGGGCATAGTGTGAATGACGCTATTAATATAGTCTTAAACACACATTTATTGCCAGGCTCAATTCCCCTCAGGACTACAGATCTGTTTAGCCTCCATTAGCTCCTTGTTTTGGTTCATTTCAGACCACAACATAAAAGAAAACTGCACTTGATTTCACACAGTCTTCAGCAACTCCAACAAAAAGTAAATAAATTCAACTAATGTCGTCTTATTAAAAAAGCCACCAATAAATAACATTGAGTAACTGCTGTAAAAGTCACTTTAAGAAGTCTACTCGTTTTATGTCTTTAAATTCATATCAATTTGGTAAAAATCTATGAAGTCTTTATGTGACAATGGGAGACAGTTGTGTTCTTGAAATGAATTGTATTCACATTTCGTTATCACTGGTTGTATGCAGGGATTTTTATTGCACATGGGTGAAGCGGAGCAGTTACAAAGGTCACAGAAGGCACAAAGGTAGGTCTTCATTTCAATTCAGACAACGTAAAGTGTCATCAAGCCATTGCGCTCAGGAGCTTTTTCAACCTCAATTTAGATATGTTGTATTAGTTTCGATTCAATACTTCATTGGAATTTGTGAAACTACCCTAAGATGCTTCAGACACCCTGTGAGTATGTGGAATTTTTTTATTCCATGTAGATACATATGCTATGTAGATCTGTGGATACAAACCAAAAATAAGCTTCACTGATCTAATAATCATAATACCGCACATTTACAGGCTTCTTTACATCATCAAGGAGGTTAAAACAAAGGGAGGCCTTGAGAGGCGAAAGCTAATCCGACATTGACCAGGCTGTAACTGGAGTCTGTACTGTAATGTGAACAGGGCCTCAGCAGGGCTACATCATGCTTTAACACCAGCTGGGAGGCTAAGCTCAAGCTAGTGGGTTTTCTGCCTGAATCAAGCTCCGAGACAAGTACAAACCTACTGAAGGACAATGGATATGTACATCCTGCCCAGGGAGGGTTTTTTTCTGTCATTTAAGACGTTTTGGGACTCAGAGCCTCTCATATATTTCTCTCTATAAACAAAAGAGGCTATGGTAAGAGGCCAGAATTATATAAGATGATGCAAAGATGTAAAATTGTGTGGCAGAAATCCCTAACATGGGACTTAATGTTCTCCAAATGGGTGACACACAAAGCCAGATTCTTTCCTAAGCTCTAAACCCTGACTGCCAGGTTGTCATGTGAGCCTGGTAGACTTTGTCCCAAAACACAGCAACAACTTGTTCTTTTGCCACTGTGGAAATAATCTACAGTGAGCCACCAGGCACTGTTCGTACTATGTTGTATTGAAATTGCATTTAAATAAGACTACAACACCTGGGCAAAGAACTGCAAGAGAGATTAAAGGTTGGCTGTGGTTTTATTATCTGCTAAACAGAACCACCCATTTAAGCACACTAATCTTGTTATGCAAGTCAGTGTAGTTTTATCAATAAGTTGCTTTAGGAATGCCAACATCGCTTTCATCTTAAGCTGGATAATATTAGAAATTCTGAGATGTAAATATCATAATCAATGCTCAATGGTTCTTTAAAGCAATAGGTTATTGTGAGACCTGCCAAGACAGTGAATCAAATATCAGACTGACTAAAAAAAGTTGAAAAACTGTGTGCATTTACCTTCTTAAATGACTGTATAAAATTCCAAATCCTCATATAATGGTGTCATGGGGATAAATTACACACTGTGCTTGAATTTAAGAATCTAGGTGTGTAGACTGACTCACAAAAAAATAAACTGGAAGAGCTGGGTCATATTCACTCCTTTATGATTTGTTAAGAATGTTACCAAATGTGATTATTATGTCACACTTTACATCATGTCTGAGGTGAATAGAGCTTCACTGAAGCCAAATTTACTTTCATTTTAAAATAGACAATATTACAAACCTGAGAGTAAGCAGGTGGTCTTTTGTCTTTTTGTATGCAATGCAACTATTTGGATCATTATTCCTATTAAACTAAATAACCAGAAAAGGTATAGGATATATATTTACAAAAACACTATGTCTGTAGTTTAACCCATAAAGACCAAAACCATCTACTGATCTAAACTGCTTAGTACCTGTTGATCCACTAATCCTACCAATCCAAAATAATTGGTGCAAGATACAATTATTCATCTTTTCATGGTCACCAGATATGATCCATTTGGACATTCATAGGCTGCATTGTTACCGTGGAAACATCATCTTCTACAATACTGACTCATCAGTAAAACCCAGAGATGGATAAATGACAGTGAATGATGACACTGGGTTTATGATCAGTTAATGATAGTCTTCAATTTTCTCTAATTCTTTTTATATAATAACCTTCAGCTTTACTCTGAGCTCTTATGAACATCTGCATGAGTAGAAAATAAGGGTAAATATAAGCAAATACATGATTTATACATGAAAAAAACAAAATACTGATGATATAATATTACGAAAATAGTGATGAATCACTTAAGGTTGATTAAATATAGAGAAAAATCTATTTGGAAACTGAGACAAATGCCAAACTGGGTGCTTATGGGTTAAAAAAAAACAGTTTAATTTTCACCATTACTTCAGTACTGTGTGTATTAAGAGTTATGATGTATTACTGTGTTGACTTTGTTTCTGCAGGTACAGTTTTTAAGTAGACTGCAAAAGTGGATTCAAACAATTATTAGTATTTATTGCTTGACTTAAATGTTAAGCTTCATTTTAATCCTCTCAAGTGTTGTATAAAACGTGTCTCTAATTTAAAAACAGCCTAAAGCCTGACTTCCAGATGTGAAAGGTTAGCATAAATAACTAACTGTTCTGCTGTTTTAACATGAAACAGGAGTAAATGTAGTTTGGTGTGATGTTCATTTAAAAGTATAGCTGTTTCTAGTGCTATAGGAGGATTAATGGATGTGTGTTTAACCGGAACACGGGGTCTTTCTTCGGGGGACCTACCACTGCGGCTGTCCCTATGGTCCTCGGTGCCGTGGGTCGTGTTCGCCATGCTGCCGGTTGATGCTACAGGTGGGAGGCAGGTATCCGCCGGCCGGAGCGGTCCATGATGAGCTGTCACTACCACTCCTGCACCACCACCTCCTCTCCTCCGCCTCAGAGCAGCTCAGTGTACATAAACAGCACCAGCGTGGGGTCATTAGTCGAGAAAAACACACACGTTGACGTTAAAAAAGACGGAGGATGCGGTCGAACCAGGACTCGCCGAGTGCACTTGCTCCTAACGCCGACTCAGATTATATACCAGCGCTTCCTCAAGTATAACACACTTAAGTTAACAAAAAACAAAACCGAAAGGTTTTTCTTTTTTAAATTCAGGCTGTCACATCACAACCAGGGAATAGTAAACGTGTTGTTTTTATCCGCTGTGGTTGTAGTCGGCAGGACGAGTGCGTTTCAGAAGTTTATCCGGTATCGTTAACATCTCATACCTGTCTCCACTCTTCCGCCGCCATTTTAAAACAAACTTGTACAGAGAGTGATGTGCAATCGAGTCAAGAATGCGTATTGTCGATAGATTCACCTGTCTAGACCTGAAGAAAGGCATTATTAATCGAACCCAATACGTGAGCTGCATATGAGGGACGAAAAAGGAATAAATTAGAAACGAATAAATAAATACGTACAGAAATAAATGTATAAATAAATACTTGAATAAATAAATAAATGCATAGCTGAATAAATAAATAATTAAATGTGTATGTTTTTATTTCCATATTTTAATATTTATTCATTCATTTATTTCCTCAATTATGCATGTTTGTTTGTTTATTTATTTATTTTTGTCTATTTTTTGCATGTCCTAATTTATTTATTGGTGTTTTTATTTATTTATTTCCACATTTATTTATTTATTTTTTATTTATTTGTCCGATTTCCTCCTGAGACCCAACAATGCATTTTTGTCCTCTGTAGTGGAAGAGTTTCACAGTTTTATTTTTTAAAAAATGTAATAAAAATGTCCACTGAAAAGGACATTATATTCAAAAAAATATATAAAAATGTATCTGAAAAAACTGTTGCATCATTCTGTTTCCAATTAAAGCTATTATTTAATGTAAAATGGCAAAAATACTTACTTACTGGGTCTCAGGAAGATATTCTGATCATTTTATTTGATAAATTCCACACACATAAAAGTACATATGCCAAAAACACTCCCAAATTTTAAAGTCTTTATGATAGAATCTGAAAAATATATCCACCTACAAAAGTTTATTTTTAACAAGAAACACACATACAGTGTGACACTTTATAAACAACTTTTTAAAATTGAATGAATTTACTCTGGCATTTTTTAAAAATATATCTTTAAATTTGAAGCCATTGTTATTATTTTTCTTTTTTGTGTATGTTGGACTTTGCATTATGTTAATTTATTTGTTTGGGTGATTTTTTTTCTTTTTGACATCTTCATGTTTGTTCAAAATTACAATGCTTTGTATACATATATGTTTTCAATAAAGTTTGTTTAAAAAAATTGGAAATGTTAGTGTGAATTATTAGGGGGAAAACACACACCACTGTGCAGGCATGGATCAATATTCTACAATTGATTTTGTTTGTCTGTTTGTTGTCTTACATTTTAAAGTTTTGTTTTGTTTTTTAATGATGTACTGATTTAGATACAAATACCAATAAAATATAGTTTTTCTTTTTGAATAGAAATACAGTAGTGGGGAAAAAGTTATTGGACACCCTTAAAATGTTAAAACTATTTTAAATATTATTGTGAAATATTTGAAGAAAAATCTTTTTTGTGAGCATTCTTATTATTATTATTATTAGTAGTAGTAGTAGTAGTAGTAGTAGTAGAATAATTACTTATACTCCTTCTTACTTATCTTTATGACAGCTCTTAGTTATCACTTTATTATAACTCTTATTATATTGACCAGTTATAGTGACCGATATTGAGAAACACACACACACACACGCACACACACACACACATGCATATTATAATAGCTATTTCTTATTATTCCTACTGCTACTTTATCATTACTACTTTACTACATGTTGCCTTTACTAGTACTTGAAGGTACAATTGCCTGTTTTTTCACAGCTGTTTATTTCATCGTTACTGTTTTGCTGATATTTAGAAGTTACTATTAAAGATCCCATTACACTTTTTCATCCATTAATTCAACATTTATTTCACGTTTCAAAAAAATCTAACCCAAACTTTGACTTGTATGGTTCCTTTCCTAAATCAGGTCGTTATGGAGGCGGTTAGTAACTAAAGTGGACAATGGACAAATAATAAAATATATATTAAAATAATGTTTACTTTGTTTGACACTGACATAAGAGCTTGTTTATGGTGTAGTAATATTCCACCTCTACCTCATCTTTTTACAAACAAAAAACTTCATTTTTTTTTTTCTGGTGTGTGTTCAACCTTGTTTCTCGAGGTATCTTAGAAACATCTACTTATCAACAAAACACTGTTTTACTTTCCACAATACATTTATTGATTACAGTCTTGCTGTTTTTATTTACAATATTCTGTATCTGTGTTGAGTTGAATAGACTTTTATTCATTGCTCACTTTTGCCTCAGCTCACAACACATTTAGACTACAACCAATTCTTTTTTTAGACACTAAGTTCCATTTATGTTCCCATGCTAGTTTCACATGCATACTTCAACTCAAATTTCGTACTTAACATGCAACATACAAATGCAACATACACATTAGTGCTGCTGCATAAATCAACAAATAGCATATATGATGATAAAACACTACATTTCATTCCATATTTTGTTATTAATGCATAGAACATTTGCATGAAGTTTTAAATGCATTGATTTATAATGGACTATTTTAACAGGATTTAATATTTATTCTAAGTCAAGGGTGTCAAACGTCTGGCCCACAGCCCAAAACCGACCTGTTTAAGGGTCCAAAATGGCCCAGGGGGTGAATTTGTGAAATGGGAAAATGATACTGAAGATATTTACAATCAAGGATCTAAATCATGTTAGTTCAGATGTCAAATGCAGAACAATTTGTTGGTAAGACTAATATAATATTATTACAATAGTTTATAACTTTTGTGGAGAAAAAATGTAAAATGGCATGGAAATATTTCCATGTATAAAATATACTTTCAGAAGAAATGGAAGTGACCTGAACAAATATGAACAACTTGAAATTCACATTGAAAAATAAGCGCAATTTTATCTTATTACATTCGTTAGTAAATGTTTTGTGCTTTTGTAGATCCACTGTGATCTGTGAGGTGTAATGTACGTGTGTAAATAAGAAGCTGTGGTGTCATATTTTTTAAGACTCAAACATCCACTGGAACCCAAAAGCATCCACTGATGTTTCATCCCTGTTGATCCACTAACCCTATCAATGCAAACAATTGGTGCAAAATACAGTTTGTCATCTTTTCATGGTCATCAAATATGACCCATTTGGATGTTCAGAGGCTCTGTAGTGAACCAATACTGTCAGCTTCGATAACATTGATTCACCAGTAAAACCCATGGAGTTGGATCAATGACAGTGGATGGAGACACTTGGTTTATGTTCAGTTAATAATATATTTTAGTGAAAAAGTAACTTTTTCTTCAGTTTTGTCCATGTTCAATATAATAAGCCTCATGTGTAATCGAAGCTTTTAAGAGTATTTACATAATCAGTGCATTAAATTATGGAAGATAACCAATTTTAACTGGGGAAAAAATAAATACAGAGAATAATGTTATGTGGAACTGTGGAAAAAAGTAGCATTAGGTCTTTATGGGTTAAATCGTACTTTTTTTTTTAATTTCAGGTTGTTCACATTTTTTAGTTTAGGATAGTTTGTAAATGTAATAATTTCTATGTACTTTTACCTTCTTCCACTATAAAACAGAAAAAAGATCTCATTTCATCTTTTTAATTATCCATGCTGCTATATTGAAGAATGGCGGAACACTGAGTACTTTGACTCTTGTCTTGACACTTGACCAAGTATCTATTTAAACAAGTTTAAATGTGTATTTGTATTGTTTTATGCCACATGAAATTATTCTTTCTGCAAAACAAATCTACCTACAGCTACAAATGAAGTAACCTTGAACCTTAATTAGATACTTCAATGTATTAAAAAACATTCAAGGACATCAAACAATACCATTACATATAACAAATTACATCTTTTTAAAATGCTTAACATGATATTCTATGATTTATTCTTTATACCATTTTGTTTTGGTTTTTTTTTTAAATGCAGTATCTTAATTCTCTGTATATTGTACATGTAATTTATGTCCCACCTGGAGGCTTGCTTTCAATCCCACCTTTAAAGGAAAATATCAGCCTTTCAGTGTGGTTTTGTACTTCCAGACAATAGTTTTTGACTGAATATTTTTTTTTAATGACAATAAACATTAAAAGATCCCATGTTCACAGCTTCCTTTGCTTAACTCTTTAACCCCGGATGCGTCAGCGCTAACATGTTCTGAATGGATGTTTAGTTTTAACATTGAGAAAAATTAAACTTTTTTTTTTTTTTACTGTTTTGACTGAATTTTGTTCATGAAACTGATATATGGAGATAAACAGGTGTCAAAAAGAAACTGATTTAGAAAAAATAAAACTGGGATCAAAGTACAATACTAGTTATTCCTATTTTTTTAAGAAAATATTTGTCATTTTGTAAATATTTACTCTTCTGTTAATTTTGTTGCTTAGTTTCTAGATCTTATTTTTTCTTCACTTTTGTTACGTTGGTCTTACTTTGTTCATGTTACTTATTATTTTGTTTGCTTATTACTAATATTTGTTAGTTTTATTGATCACTCTGGCTGTTTTTGTTCATTTTGTTGCTTATTGTTTTTTTTTTTTTGTTTTTTTTTTAACTGTGGAACTGCTCAAGTCTCAACCATTAGAATGTGCTGTATGAGGTGCATCGACATCCCCAGTCTGCCCTCTACTGTCAGCATTAGGTTATGGATCCACAGGCCAGGAAAGTGCATCTGAGGGTCAACAGTCCCAGTCGGCAAGAAGGACAGAACACAGACCATTTCACAGGCTGAGGTTTGGTTTATTCCTTTATTAGATGTTAAGAAAATCCACAATGAAACAAAATAATTTACTCTGGGTGTACATGAAATCAGAACAACACTGCTACTCAGAACAGATGGGTTTAAGGAACATAGAGAACGGGGAGGGCGAAGGAGCCTGATCTAAATGGGAATGGAAAAGTTTTCAGTGTTGGATATGCTCCTCTGACCACTGCGCCGTCACCACTCAGTGTCACATACCCTCACTGAAAACATTTGACCGCCTTTTTATATTCTGTTTATTTATTTTCAAACACAGCCTATCGATGGAGGAATAAAAATGGAGAAAGGTTGTGATGCATTCCTTTCAACAAGTGTTTTTTTTTTTTTTAAACTTAGCTTCTTTGCACACTTTCACTGACAGAATCACACACACACACACACACACACACACACACACACACACACACACACACACACACACACACACACACACAC
>JAPTYR010000011.1:5428533-5442985 GCA_029814505.1 Siphamia roseigaster
CACACACACACACACACACACACACACACACACACACACACACACACACACACACACACACACACACACACAGTCAGAACATTCTCTCAATCACATATTTTACCTCACTTGTAATTTTTTTTTTTTGTTAACCAAAATATTTTTCTTCAACCTAACAAAAAGATGGAGTGTGATGTTTACATGCTGCATGTTTAGAGACATTCCATGGTTAGATTTTCCCCTCAGGTGTCCCTCACTCAAACATAAGTAACATGCTAAGGAAGAAAAAAAAACAACAACAAAAACAACAAAACAAAAGAAAAACAAACAACTGAATGTCTTTTCTCCATAGATTCTTGAATGTTTACATGCGCCAAGGTATTGCATAGGACTCGGGGCTTTTGAATTCCCCTCCGCATTGCTTATGCAACCTACAATGGCTTAGTTTCTTTTTGTCCCTAAAACTATAGCTTCTAAATGAACGACCCCCACCTCTGTGGTTCGCCTGGAAATAACGCCTGTCTATAATATCTGCTCGACAATCAAATAAAGATTTTACAATAAAGAATCAATGCACTGTCACAGGTCTGAGTGTAGATTATGCAGTATGCTTGTATTAAAAAATTCCTGAGTGTCTGATGACTGTCAAAGAAAGGTGACAAGACCCTGAAGAAGTTGGAGTACCTTCTGTTCGGTTAATACCTGTGTGTGTGTTTGTGTGGGGTCGTTTCGCAATTAGAGTGGACGAACAAACGAATGAACAAACACTGGGCCGTTAACAATCATTTCGTTTTCAAATAAGAAAGCCGCTGCAAAAGCCACGCCCGCAAGAGAGACACACCTGTACCTGCGACAGTGCATTACAGATACTATCCTAACACCCGACATGTTTCAACTGTCCGATGATGGAGGGGTGACTTTGAGATTCTGTGCTTCGGTTTTATGATACGAGTTCACCCCCGTAAAAGAACGCTGTCGTTTGGAAAACAAAGCAGGCATTAATAGTAATTTGTCCCTGGTTGGGTAAATAGAAGCAAGTGGGAAACGCAAAATGCAAATTACCAGTAGATCATTTAATGCACAGGTTCATCAGAAGGGTCAGTAAGCCCTCATTCTGTTTCCTAGGGTCAAATTAAGGGGGTGTTAATGCATTTGCATTTCTGTGAATGTGCGTCTCTGCACACATTCACGTTTCTCTGAGATAAAGTGTTACGACACTTATTCTGAACCACTGTCTTCACAAGTTCAACTCCGACACACTCACACACATAGTGACGAATTACTCAATAGTCCAACACGATATACGGTAAAACAAAAAACTAAAAAAACACACCTCATATGGGAAAAAAAAAGCATTTGTACCTTAGTGTAATTCTGTCATATTTTTGGTTTTTGACCACCTCGGTTTTGTTATACGTTTATTTAAATGCAGCATGAACAATTCACCTTCAGTTAATGCTGATTTTGTCTTTTCTTCAGTGGATTACGAGTTGCGTAGGAACATGTGATTTGAATTAACTCTGCCTCAGCTGTTACAGGCCCGACAAACGAAAAGGTTACCTTAAAATGAAAACCAAGCCACATGAAGCAAGAAGAACCGCGATTAGGCAAAACTTTTTTTTTTTCCTTCTCTTTTCACAACTTTGAAAAGATATTAATGGATTCTGACTGTCAGACTACAAACAAAACTAGGCTATGCCATCTACTCATCACAGCCATATTATGGAACTGCAACTTCAAAAGATTTCTGAACATATTCATAGCACCAATAGTCTGTACCATAGCAATTACAAAAAAAGAAAACAGTTTCATTAATTTGCAACACGTGTCTGCAAAAATGGCTGTCGTCATGTCTTTTGATGACGGGTCTTTACCCCAAAACACTTTTTTTTTTCCTTCCCAATTCTTTAACAGCATTGCATTTCAAGTAGATTAGTATTTTTTGCCAACAAAACTCCTTTTGATTTCCTGTTTTTTGTTTTTTTTATTTTTAAAATAATTTTTGTGTTTAGCCTCACAAACCATACTATGTCTACTACTAGCTTTGAAAGACTATCACCATTCAAAAAAAAAAAAAAAAAAAATATCAGACTCATTTATGTTCACTTCTCACGCAAGGGGGATTTACGGATGTTTCGAAGAAAGCTGCACACATTCTCTACTTCACATTCAGAAAGTCGCCTAAACAAACTACTTAAAATAAACTCTCAAATTCTTACACAACTAAAAAAAAAAAATCTCAACATCCTTATATCGTCTTTCTGAACTCAAGATGGAAAGTAGAGGATGCGATAGCAGTCGTTTCACACAACATTAGATTTAACTATGAAAAGAGGAGTGAGACTGGCTGGACAAACATACATGCACAACCATTCAGACACAACTACCAGTATCCTAGTTCAAAAGCAAAAGTGGTGGGAACCAAACTGACAAGGATAGAACAAAGGATTGTCCCTAATACCTAACTGTGAGACTTGAATGTGGACCAGTGTACAGAAGAATCAATTGAAACAAATTCTAAAATGTATGTCCGCACATGGTATCACTCAAAGACAAAACATATTTTTTGAGTTTTCCTATTTTCACTCACTTTTTGTCGATCTGATTGTTGATTACACAAGGATTACGTTAGTAAATGAAAAACCAGCACGGTTATGTGTGAGGTTTTTGAACGGGTGCCTCAGAACATTGGCCTACATGAGGTTTTCCAGCTCTGAGATGACCCTGAATCTTTGCTGGTAGAGGTCCAGTCACAAAAGAGGAAGTTTCCTCTCGACGACAGGTGTCCTCTGCAAAACTGGAGTATTCAAATGTTGCTGCTCCCTGAAAACACATGAAACAGTCAAGGTCACTCAGCTGCACACAGAACTAGAGATAAAACCTTAGATCCCATGTTGTTTACTCTTCCACAGGCTTTTTAGACGACACATGTTCTCTACAAGTATCGAGTTCAATTTACGTTTTTAAAAGCATTAAGAAAGGAATGTAAGACCCACTTTCACATCTCATTGCACTTAGATTGGACTTCAGTGATGTTGCCAAGGAAAACAATAGTGGATGTTTTAGCTGCAACGTTAAGTGTGTCCGAGTCACCTAAAGCTCTTAACCTACAGCCGCCTTCATGGGAAACACTAGCTTCTCTTTTCTAACCAGTGTAGTCTAGATGATGACCAAAAAGAAATAATATTTATGGGTGGACATGGGAGATTTTCAACGTTCAAGACGCCAATACATGTCAGCAAAACACAGGACACAGTTCAGATGCTGACTTATAGGGTTCATTTGAAAAATGGTAATTGGTTAATTCAGTAATTACCATACTGTTAATATGATAATTATCATTGTATTTATCATATACATAGAGCTTAGAGAAGTGTTTGATGACAAAGTACCAGAGATCAGGATGGTTTTGTTATTTTCTGCAGGCAAAAAAAAAAAAAAAGGATTCATTGAATTTTATGCAAGACCTGTTTAAATCACATTTAGTTTACATTTCACGACTCTTAAATCAAGACGAGTAGAGTTTAAACTTTTTGGGGGCTTGTGGAAACCCAGTGTTAAGCTCATCTTATCCAGCTTAAAGGCTTCAGAGTCACACTCAATCCATTCCTGTGCCCATTTCAGTGGAATTTGCAAAAAACTGATTAAAAACTTTGTTGATTTTGTAAATGGATAGACATAGTTTTAGTTTGACTGTCACTGCAAATGTTTAGGCCACAGTAGATTCCTGGAGTGATTAAGGGAACGCAGGAAAATATTGTTACCATTTTATTATTGAAATAATGAAGCTTGGCCAGTTTTACATTATAGACATATCTGTAGAATCCTTGTCAATGTTTGGGGCAAATATGTCTATATGCTGTAACTCAGACTGATCAAACTGGCCAGTTTAAGGACATCGGGGAGTGGTGGACAAGTCACTGTACTGAAGTCATCAAGCAAGAAAGTGGTAGGGCACAAGAGTAGCTTTAGTGTTTGTCACACTTATCATTTTATTGCTATGATTTATATATGCAGCTGCAAATATTGATTTATTATATGAAAAAGGAAATTTACTGTCCTGTTTCAAAAACTTGATGAAATTCATGAAAGTCATACATTCTTAATCCCCACACTGTTATACACCTTAACAGTAATGAAAATAAAAATATGTCTAATTGTAAATGTTTTGTTGTATTTTTGAATGAAACTTCCAACTACATAACAGTTTTTCATGAACTTTTTCTTTACAAAAGTTTTGCTTTGGTCTAACGATATCCAATTTAAAAAAAAAAAAACAAACAAACAAAAAAAAAAAACAAACCCAAAACTGCTACAATTCCTGATGCAGTTGAGCTCCACAAATGAAAGTGGAAGAAGTAGTTCAAACAACTTCATTTCCTGCTCCATTCACATCACTAAAATGATGCAAGTACAAAATTAGACAGTTTATGAACAAGTGATGTATTGAAAAAAAAAATGTCTCACTTCTGAAGTCCACTAAGACCCCATCCCCATGGGAATTATACGGGTTTTGTTTTGAAACCATGTCAAATAGATATCACGTAAAAATGGAAACGTTTCAGTAAAAAACCCCCGTCAGCATGGGGACGAATCGCTTGCTGAAAACGATGTAATTCACATGCCACACTCCTATGTGCGCTGTAAGCCAGTCCCACCGGATATAAGACAACAATAGAAGTAGTGCGCATGCGCACACATCCCTTTTTCTTCCTGCGTGACACACACGCAAACACGAACAACAACAATAACACGAAGAGCAAGTACCGCCCGTAGATATTCCATCAAGAACACCATAACATTTCGCAATGGATTCAGCACTGCGACTCTGTTGTTCACCATTGTTGCCGTCTTGTCGCTGTCTTGTGATGAATGAATGCTCCGGGTGCGAGGCTGCTGTTTATCCCGGACATGTGATCATGACGTAGGTGTGAACACACACGTTACTCGCGTAGACTCGTCCAGATGGATACGGAAACGGCACCATCTCCAGATCTATCCACTTTGGGACCCGTATTCCAAAGATATCGTATTTGGGTATCCGTATCACCGGTCCCATCTGGATGAAAGGCCAATCCGCTAAGAAAAGTTGTCGGATTCACGCGAATTAATTTTCGTGGGGACGGGGCCTCAAACTTCTGAATGGATACTGATAAACATAATTTTCTGCCACCTATCGACTTCAACCTTTGGAGTAATTAAATTAAAGTAATGATTAACCTTCGGAAACTAAAGACCATTTCCTGTTTGTCTGATGTGGGAATAGTGTAAGAGGAAAATAATGTGCATTTGAAAACATTTACCTGTACACTGAGATCCAGGGAAAATGGGAGAACAGAGTGTATTTTGCCACCAGCACTCATCTTGCTGGTTGCCAGTTCCTCCCTGTCCACTTATATTTAACAGAGGGAACTAAATAGGACAAAATGAGAAGTAGTTAGCGTCTTAGCAACTGGTCGAGATATCACAGATGGAACCCATTTAACAGCAGATGACACATTATAAAACATTTAAGCATATCTTTTTCTCTTGCACATTATATTAATATTATGGAATACAACACTCACCTCTGGCACATCTTCCACAAAGTCATAAGCAATCCCATACTTGGGGATCTGACCTGCTGGTGCACATAAGCAGGACTGTTTTTCTCCTGAAGATTCCTCCTTCTGAATCTTGCCAACTGAGGTGTTCATCTGTCCACCTGCAGTTGATGAAGCTGCTGCCGTTTTGCAGTCTAAGCAAATCTCTTGCTCAGCGATTGGCAGGAGGGTACTGGAGCCCTCCTGTGAATCCAAAGAGGTCTGGGCACTCTTCTCCATGCCAGACTTTTTTAATCTGGGTAAGAATTTACCAGATTCCAGTTCTGACTTCCCATAATAAGGGCCCTCACATTCTGCATCCTCCTCCAGAGGTTTGAGGTCTGCCTGAGGATCATCAAAGACATCCACCGGCGCCAGGACGGGAAAGCTCATCTCCTCTTTGTCAGTATCAGCCTCTGAATCACTTACTCCACCGGGAGACAGCTCTGATGCCGATATTGGTCGGAAATGAGTTCTGGGGGAAATGCGAATGGCCCTGTACTGTGTCCGGTTGATGCCATATATTCGTGGGTGGAAGGCTTCATTCTCAGAGTCTGAGCAGAGAATAGATTTGGGCTTAAATCCAGGACTGAATGAAGCCATGTCCTCAGGCTCAAAAGAACACTCAACATGGAGGACTTGAGAGAAGGGATTGTTCAGGTTGAAGGATGCAAAAGGGTATCCTAAACCTTGCTGCTCACTGTGCAACCCTCCGTATGTTCCGAGCAAATCTTCATGGAAGATGAAAGAGAATCCCTTATTCAGTCCATCTCCACCTCCTCTAATGGCCTGGTCACTCTGCCCAAAGGACACAAGAGGCCTCCACAGGGGCCTGTGCCCAGGAGCAAAGCAGCTGCCGGTGTTCATGAAGACATCCGTGCCAGTGATGGTAAGCATGTCTGAGCCAGAAGCAGATGCAGCTGCAGCAGCACACTGTAGCAGACTATCTTGGGATTTGCTTGGTGGCACAACAGCCCAATTCTTATCACTACTTAATGTCTTCAACTCTCCGTACACTCCTCCGAGAATGAATGATGTACTCTCTTTGTCAGAGTTCAAGTCCCAGGGCTTGGACGGAGTCATGTAATCCCCAGCACCATCTACCTTTGAGAGTTTGTTTTTGGCTAAATCTTGTTCTTCTTTCTTGCCTTCCCAAAGGTGATACTCTGACCGCTGCACTGCTTTTTTCTGAGGTCCCTGAATCGGAACTCCTTTTGCCTGCACTTCCAGACAACTGCAACAGTAACCGCTAGACTCATCTGCAAATAGCCCCTCACTTGTTTTTTCTGTTCCTTGCCTTGACATTACAGAGTCACCATCTCCAATTGCAGTCCAAATATCCTTTATGATCCCTGAGCTGTAATCATCACTCTGTTGGTTTGTGTTGTCCGAAAACATGCCAGTGCTGTACTGTTTACTCTCATCCTCTTCCAAAGCTATACCACAAATGGACTCCAATTTAGACTTTTTGGTGAAGGTCTGATTAGATGCTGTGCTAACGATCACCTCCTCACATTTATGGCCAGAGTCTTCTTGCAAAAAATCCAAGATTTCATCCTCTAGATATGTACCAGAAAGTGGAGGTATTATACAATCAATCTCTTCATTGCCAATTTGAGCAGCATCTTCTGTCAGAACATTTCCTTGCTCATTGTCTGAACGAGTCTCCTCCGAGTGCGACCATGGACTACAGGTTCGCGTTGAAAGATTTGAACAGTGTTCAGTTTCATCAAAGGCACTATTTTTGGTCCATATTAGCAAACGAGACTGTTTATTAGAATGTGGGTCGAGACAGCTACTTGAATCTGTGTTTTCATGACCAACTGTGAGTGAGTCGCGAGGAAAAGGAAAAGTGGGGCTATCATACTGCAGCTCAAAAAGAGAGAAGCAGGATGAGTTTAAACCAGATGGTTCACTGGGGGCTTCAGGAACAGGTGGCTCTTCCAGATTTCCAGAGAGTTTGCTCAGGGTAAATGAAACACTATCAAGAAGGGGGGAGAGTCGAATGGGCGAGTCTCCTATGAAGCTTTCTCCATCTATATCTTCTGATGTAGATGGTGAATAACATCCCCAGACTTGAGCCATGTTTTCAAGATCTTGCATAAAGAATCCAACAGATCCCGAAGCTTCCTGTGAGTCTGCCCTTATTGCACTTTTCCCTTGCTGCTCAAGGCCATCTAATACTAAACATTCTGCCTCAACGTCTCTTTGCTCTTTGCTTTTTTGTCGAATCATGCTTAAGATCCGACTCTCTTGTATCGAGTCTGAGGCACTAGTATCCAATATGGATTGATAAATATCAACTTCATAGAAGTGAGTAAATTCAGACAGATGCTTGTCATCTAAATTTCCACTATCCTCTGGCTGAGGGCAGCTTGAGGTCCCAGTGAGTTCAGCAGTTTCATCTTCTGCTTCGCCAGGCCCTTCTACAAAGTGCCCATCCACAAATGAGCCCGCAGCTAAGTATGCTCTCTGGTAGTTTTCATCGGCAATGCAGATTCCCTGGATTCTATCTGGCAGCCTGTCTATATCGGCTGACACAGCAAACCCATCTGGAGAGTCTACCTTGCTCCGATACTTTGTTTCCAGCTTGCTTTGTCTGCTGCTGAAAGGTATAAAATAGTCTGTGATGGGCTCTGTGTACCAAAGTGGCTCCTCCATGTACTCTTTTTTTATTTCTGACCTCAAATCCTGACTCTCTTACTTCCACCCAGCCCGGATCTTTACGAATCTCCTTCAGCGGTCTTTTCCCCTTTTTATAAAGCTGTGGTTGTTTGGTAGTGCCACTGCTACTGCTCCCTCCTGTGTTTCTTCGCTCCTCTTTGTCAATAACCTTCACCTGCAGCTTGACTTGCCCACTGTTGCGTGTTCGCTTATTCTTTATCGCGTCCCTGGATTTGTGCCTTATTCTAATAGCCTTGCTTCTGGATGATTTCGAGTCACCCTGGTTCCCACTTGAGCTTGAGCTTGCCTCACTAGAGCCAGAGGACCAGGACCGGGGCCGGTATTTGCCCTCAGATCTGTGTCTCGTCTGCCTCTTTGAGTGGACGATGGATTTCTCCTCCGCTGCTGCACCACCATGGTATCTATTTTCTTTCTCCTTCTTGCATCGCCGCTGCTGGCCTCTTTCATTGATCACAGTAGTAATGGTACCACATGCCTCCAGGTTTCGCTCCTTTGCAGCCTCACCTTCACTATTGCAATCTTTTGGGGAGGAGGTGTCTGTGCTGGTTTGTGGGGCTGCAGAGGATGAGGAACTTGAGTATGCACATGCCTTTGCCTTGTTCCACACCGGCATAATCTCTTGGAGACAAACAGGTTTCTCTGACAGAGGAGGAAAGGCTTCATAGTACATTTCCACCTGGTCCTTTGAAGAAGGGGAGTCAGCTCGCTCCGGAGACTGAGAGCTATCAGATTTCTTCTGAATCTGCTTCTCCTCTTTCTGTTTGTTCTGGAGGTCCTTTAGTTTAGAGCAAAGCTCCTCAACCAGGCTCTCAATTCCAGAGTTTTCATCAGATGCAGAGCGGAGGCATTGGACAGCAGCTTGCTTTTTCAATTCCTCAAGACTCAAGTCAGTCCCTCCTTTCTTCTTGCTCTTGCCCCATTTCTTCCCAGTTCCCTTCTCCCAGCCCAAGAAGATGTCATTTTCCTTTTAGGGACAGGGTGCAAATAGTCATTAACAAAGAATAATCTCATGTCAAAGAGTAAGACTGGCAATAAAACATAAAAGAATGACACACATCTTGATTAAAGACTTATGTTCAAAATTTCTAATCAATTAAAATAATGCAAGAAGAAATGAGGAAATTGTAGAATCAGTCAGTGGTGCAAGTGACATAATGTGGAAGAAAAGACCATTGTTAATCTCTCCAGGCAAATTGATATCATCCTCTAACTAGGCCATTATATTCCCACACCAACTTCCGTCCCTGAACAAAATAGCACTACCCATTCAAACAAAGCAAAACAGAAAAAAAGGATTAACCATTATATATTCTAAGTTGTTCATCTTAAAACAGGTTCTTTGAGGCTTTGATAACTAACCTGGTCCTGCAGGTCGTAGTCATAACTGTCATGCAGGAGAAGGCTAAGGACATAGCGGGTATAAATCATGGCATCAATCCCGCACTTCTCAAGCTCCTGGCCAAGCCAGCTTTGTACTGGACCCAGCGACTGGAGAAGAGACATCTCTGAGACAGGCAGGGGGCCCACAAGGGGGAAGGGGCAAGAGATGGTTTCAGGAGGAGCAGGACCGTCCGAATCGGTGCTCACTGGACGCATGGGACCTCAGGTGTTGGCCATTTTCAGGTGGAGGAGCATCGTGATGGGTAGTTACTGTATGGTGTTCCGTGGAGAGGGATTGTGGACAAGAGAGGATGAGGCCTTTCTGGAAGAGGGGGGTTGTCACTCCAGCAGGACGTACTGAAGGGGCTCTACATGGGGAGGCATGTAGGATGTTTTTTTTTCTTTTTTTATTGCTTTAAGCAAAAAAAAGGGAACTTTACTCGTCAGGCATGGCTTATTCTGCTGATAGATCTCAGCTGCTGGGCAAAACACCTTAAGTGTTTGCGTCTTAGTCAAGGCAGGCCATTTTGGGGCTACGTCCTACTTCACCGGCACAAGCTGAAACAAAAATCGATGTCGAGAAAAAGACAATTAGAAACATAATAGCACAAAGATGGAGTCACAGACTGAATTCAAAATCACACAGAGCAAGAAAATACTCCAGTCCTTTAGATTAAAAAAAAAAAAAAAAGTTTCACTACAAAAAACAAACAAACTACATTTTATACTGTAGATTGTATTTAATTTAAAAATAACGAAACAACACAAAGAGTATGTGTTCCCCCACTCATAGTTGTATTTAGCTGTCAGATAATAGGCTCCTGGGGGAGAAAAAAGATAATAGGCTCCTCAGAGAACATGATATCTTTAAGTACAGACAGCAGCCACAATTATAACTCAAAATATAACACCAGTAGGTCACCTTAGATATTAATGTACAGCACTGTCAAACATCAACTTATTCACAGTATGTGTGGTGACCATGTTGTTAGATAAATTTAATGGAATATGACATTTAATGGAATAAGAAATAAGTGATAATAAAAGTGGACATGGATGCATTTTATCCCATTGAAATACCCTGAAAGAGAATTATACTAAGGCTTTGAAATGCTCCCAAGACAGGAACCACGGTTTTCATGATTATGTTCCCCATAATAAAACCTGCATATTTTCATTTTGCTGCAAAAAAAACATACATGTCCAAGACTGGTGCCCATGACAGAACAAGCATGCAGGAGTCGTTGAGTAAAACTGTGTGGGTACTGACTGGCTACGCAAACTAACACTTGCTGTCAAGTGCATGTGTTTCATATGGCAGCAGTGGATTAACGCGAAGAGCAAATGGAGGCTGCACCGATTTGATTGGCTATCCCGGTCATCACTCAACAGTAGTATATTACCCGTTAGCGACATTAAAAGGGCAAGACGGCAAGCTTTGCAGTGTACTAGTGCGCTATTTTACATGTCAGTAATTAATTCCCTGTGACTTACTTACATCCAAATAAAACAAGATCTAAAATGTTACCAGGCTTCACCGACAACAATTTAATATGGCTGACCACTGTCTACAAACCAGCTGTTTGTCGTATACCCACTAGCCCCGGCTGCTAGCTCTTGACTGCACTGTCCACATACCAGCTTATTCCTACGATCTATTTTTAAAAGGCAGTTTCTCTGTCATGGACCCACAAAATCGGCAGGGTTTTCTATCGTCGACCGGTGCCTTATTACATTTGTGTCATAACTTTTTAACTAATGTATAATGATGTATTTACATTTACGTGACATTTCTGAGTTAGCGAATGCGGCATTCCAACTACAAAACACAAGATAGCCTACTGTGATAATTTAGTCGGCGTTGTAGTCATTCATGAAACAGTACGATGTTTAGTTGAACGTCATTATGTTGACTTGCAGTCGAATTTCTAGCATCACTTTGCAGTCAAAAAGCAAGGTTAGCCACACAGCCGACCTTTAACGTTAGCTACTAAGCTAAGTTAGCCAAGTTAGCTGCCCGGAGAACCCCGTCTCTTGTCATCGGGCACTTTGTTTTCCATTTACATTGAAGACTAACTGTCGTATACGCACACAGTGCATTAAGTTTAACATGCAGGTTTTGAATTAAGATGGCTTCATGTCCTAGCGAGGGTAACGCCACTGTGGTGTCTGGTCGGGCAGGGGAACGGAGGCTGCTTCTGTACGGTGACATTACAGCCCCGACTGTTTTCCATTAGTAGGTAGTTAGCTAATGCACAGTAAAACGCTACGTTAGGCCAAGTCAAAAACTTTCAGTCTTTTACGTCCCATTACCATGTGTACACGTTAATGCGTTATATCAAAATTGTATAGTTCAGATTTAAGCTATCTTAATGGTTAGCTAAGGTTAGCGATCATGTACATTTGTTGTTGTGACCGAGGGGAGGAGGAGCGGCTGCCCCGGTAGGCTGCCAGAGGACTGTCAGACGTTTTGCCTTCAAAATTGTGCGCCATATCGTCATACATTGAAAGAGTAGCCAGACTAAACGTGAAACACTGAACAGCGACTAAAACATCACAATGTATACATTAGACTACACTGATTCGATGGTAAACTTACCTGCGGTGAGCTGAAGTAAAGAGGAGCAGCGAAAGGGGAGCGGCTATTTCTCTCCCGCTGCCGTTCCGAGCTCGAGCTCTGGAATCCGCTGCGGTAGCATCGCGTATCATGGACACCGACAGAAATGGCGCTGTTTTCACGTCTACTGCCACTGTGATAGCCTTAAGGAAACTGGCGACATCCTGGCTCAAGCAGGACGAAGGTCATTCCTTGATGACTCGGTCTGGCAAGAGCCAATATGGCGGCTATAGAGACCAGTTTCATCCAGAGAACGACGACAAATACGCCACCCTCCGCGTTCGTAACTAGGCAACAAGGCAAACCTCCGCCGCTTGCAAGTAAATGTTTGATTCCTCCGCTAGGGTATTGCATCAGAAGCCCAAGTAGTGCTCTTATATGAACTGAAACTAAATCAGTATGATTATATATTATGGCGTTGTAGATGAAAATCAACGCTGATGCGAGAAACATGCCAATAAGCCATTAAACCTGGATAGAATTATTTGATGGGATTTTCAATTAAAATTAAGAAAAGTTAGGCCACAGCCAAACACTGTCTGTCTGGTTTTATGAATCAAAAGCACTAGCATTATATACATAAGTCCTTACCTATTGTACTGTATGAATAAAAGTGTATATGTTTTAATGTGTTATATAAAACATACCGATTAAACACATATTTTCAACAAATTTCATTAAAATTAAATAGCATGACTTACTTTATTTTATCAAAAGTATTTTCAACTGATGATTTTCTATTGACATATTCTTTATATAACATTACACTCTCTTACACATCAACATCATCTGCACACCACGTAGTCAGAACAATGTACCCATTCAAGCATTTTACAAACACAACCACCTGCCCTGTCGCCAAGAGTCCCATGTATTGATCTTTTTTTATTGTATTGATTAATTCATTTGGTGTGACTGAGGTCCCATGGGCTTTAATATAATCCTCTGTCCAGTCTTATACTCCTAAATCAAAACAGACTGGGTGATTGGGTGGCTGATCTTTTTGTGGTGAGACAATAATATCACTACTGTAACTACTGCTCTGGTTACTGTACCTCTATCTGCTTCTGTTACTAGGACTGTGGTGTTACCATTACTACAAGTATATTTTTAGCACTACTACTACTCGAGCAGTGGCTGTACAGTGGATAATGTCATGTGAACCAACAGTCCTTTACTTGAAGTATTGCAGGGTTATACACTCTTTAGCAGCATACATGCAGGACTGAGGGGCTGCTGCTTTATAGTGACCACCTGCCTCACTCGTGCATCATATTGTAGCAAACATCATCTGTCCTCTGACCACAGGGGTTATGACCTCTGGGATAAGATGACCTATTGACCAGCTGTTTCCATTCCTGTCACCATAACACATTCACATTCACAAAATTCTGTGCTTCGCTGCCTCCTTGCTGGGTCATCAAGCACAATTATCTTTAAGTGCATGTGCAGTGTTGTATGAGTGGAGAGAAACCAAAAGAGGTCAGGACAGGAATGTGTGCATGTTCATGGGAGACAAAAACAGGGTTTTTAAAAGCACTGTGGGAAGTGTGTACACTTGATGGTATACATGGAGCAGGTCACATGTTACAGAGGTTACAGGTGTAACATTAGAAGGTCACTCACTCAGAGAGCACAGAGTACGTTTGCCTTCTTCACTGGCTTCCTACCCATTTTAGAATTCATTTTGTGATTCTTTTATTTGCTTTTAAATGGTCTGCCCCAAGTATACCTCTCTGAGCTTCTACACCCGACACACCCAGCTAAACCCTCAGGTCAGCTGACCAGCTGCTCCTTAGGGTTCAGAAAACGAGGCTGAAGCTCAGAAGGGACCGAGCATTCTCTGCTGCAGCTTTGGAACAAACTGCCCCTGCACGTTAGACAAACCTCCTCATGTCTGGTTTTAAAGCCCTTCTTAAAACCCACTTAATTTTCCTTGGCTTTTTATATGTTGATTTTATTTTACCTGGGGTGGACAGTCTAGTTACTTATTTATTTATTATGTTTTATTGTGTTTTTATCATAGCATTTTTAGATTTTATTATGTTTATTTTATTGTACAGTACTTTTGAACCCTTGTAGTTGTTTAAAATTGTGCTGTATAAATAAAAGATAGTGTCAATGACACTCCACTCATCCGGAACATGTCTTAATTGGCAACCTAATTATGCACAATTTCACAAAACAAATGAATACGTTTTGTGCCCAT
>JAPTYR010000011.1:5602820-5614377 GCA_029814505.1 Siphamia roseigaster
CTGATCTGAGGTTTTCTGGGAGTTTGTTCCAGACATGTGGAGCATCGGAGCTGAACGCTGCTTCTCTGTGTCTGGTTCTGATTCTGTGAACCGGATCAGATGACCTGAGGGGTCTGGTAGGTTCATTCTGGGTCAGGGGGTCACTGATGCATTTGGATCCTAAACTGTTCAGACCTTTATAGACCTGCAACAGAACTTTAAAGTCTGTCCTCTGACGGACAGAGTTTGACTAATATGGTCCGCTTTTTTTGTTTTCGTGAGGACTCTAGCAGCAGAGTTTTGAGTGAGCAATAAATGCATGATTTCAGCATCTGCACTGTAAAAATAATCCTGTTGTTTTTGCGGGAAAAAAAACAACTGGCAGCTGTGGTTGCCAGAATAATCCTGTAAAAAACACATCAAACTGTAAACATATTTATAGAGTAATACGTAGATTTAAAATTTGAAATATGTACATTTAACATTTTAAGCATGTAGATTTAACATTAAATGTAAACAGACTGCCCCTTACATAGACCTGCATGGCGCTCACAGTGTTTTCTAAATCTACCAGGACTAAACTGGGAGACATTTAGGATTCAGTGTCTTTTGTTAGGACACTTCAACATGTGAACTGTCAGAGTTAGGATTCAAACTACCAACCCTTTGGTCGCTGGATGACCCTATCTACCAACTGAACCACAGCCACCTGTTATTTTACATATTCTGAATCTTAAATTGTTAAATGTTTACTTCTTTTTTACTTTTTTAATTTAAAAAAAAGGGAAATAGGCTGTTATTTTAACATTGTGCTCTTGCATTTAAACAGCACCACAATGTTTCTCAATTTACAGTTTTATTCTCTCAAATAATAGAAATTGTTTTTTGTTTGTTTGTTTGTTTGTTGTATTGTGAACAATCCCCATTAATAAACTGTATCAATTACAGTCAAAAGGGCAGCTTTTGCCAACATGGCTAGTATCCTGCTGCAGTCCCTGGCCTGATGTCAATAGACACCATAAAAATAATCTATTAACAAGACATTATTTAAAAAAGACGGTTCAGGTAGTCAAGATGCAAGATACATCAGTAAAGATAAAAAAAGATGCACTATTTCTACATACAAATCTAGTTTTGTTAACATACTCTTCCTGTAAAAACTACAGCTACATTTGATTTAATCGTAACAATATTCACAAATAAACAACATTGCATTATATTTTCTCTTACAGTTTTTTTAATGTTTTAATTTTACAACTTTTGGCTGTTAATTCTGCGGTCATTTTTTACAGTGTGTGTCATTAAACCTGACATTTTCCAGGTCTAGAGACTTCCTCCATGCACAACGAAAATGATGGGAATTTGTGTATCATGACTTATTGACTGTGAATCAGTTCCTATCAAACCTGATTTAACTTTCCCACAGTTACACAACTACAGCGGCCCCCTGCGTGTCCGCATCTCACTGGTCACCAAGAACGCACCACACAAGCCACACCCACACGAACTGGTGGGGAAAGACTGCAAACATGGCTACTACGAAGCTGACCTGCAGGAGAGAAGAATACACAGGTAAAATTTACATGCGTCCTGTTTTTCACTCATTTCAGACACTTGTAATGGGTGTTAAACTGGATGAGTCAATGTTCATCTGCAGTTTCAAATCAAAGCACGCTTGCATTGATTTGAAACTGACCTAGATAACAACGTGCTTATTTATGGTAGTGTTGACTGTTGTCTTGGTAAAACTACTTGCTGGCTACTATATAACAGGGTTAATCTGTAGAACATTAACAGTGTGGAAAAACAAAATACACACAAGTTCTTCCGCTATATTTCAGATGAGAATTCACTATGACCATCAGGAAAAAGTGTTCCTAAATTTAATTACACAATTTATCTATCTGTTAAAAACTTGTTGGTCTTTAACTACATTGTGATTGTCCACAAACAATCCTGCAATGGGTTATAAAAGGGCCTGGCCAAGTGGATAACAGAATAACAAAGCACTGTGCAGCAATAATAAATCATTCCATATCTGTTATTTAAATAATTTAGCTGCATAAATAATGGCTTAAATTGTAAGTCGAAGCAAGTGCTTTAACATGCCGTTAAGGAATAATAACCAAATATTTAATAAAAGCATGATTTTATCCTCATTGACAAAGTAAAATACTGCAGAAAAATATACAGAAGTTATTCAAGGTTTGAAAAAAATACCAAACAGGGCTGTTCCTCAAGGAAAGTTCAAGGAAAGTGCAAATGTTTTGCATACCAAACTTTTCTTAATATATGAGCAGGGAGCTTGCACCAGTCTTGAAAGTCTTACAAAGTATAGAATTTTGAAACACTGTTTTCCAGACCTTGAAAAGTCTTAAATTTTGGATGAAACTCTTAATAAAGTATGGGGAAAAATGGAATGAAAAAAAAAATAGAATTTGTGAAATGAGAACTAGAAATGGTATTGTGAAGGATGCATTTGTTGATTCAATGCTATAAAATAAACATTTCTAATAAACACGACTGGTACAATCTCAACCAATGAAGTAGGCAGTAGACACACAAGTATAAAAGTACATCAAGTCAAAGTCTGGGAGAAAAAAAATATCAGTTTGGAAAAAGTCTGAAGAAAGTCTGGAATTTTAATTTGGAAAAACAGCAAGCACCCTGTATGAGAGTACATTATATCCAAAGATGACACTAATGACATTTTTATTTTACTTTTCAAAGACATTAATTCATGATAACAGAGTGAGAATCCAAAAAAGTAATAGTGAGGTGTTTGTACAATGTTATGCACCAGAATAATAATAATAATAATCAAATATTTTATTAAGATACCGATCAAATTATCAAATTGGTCACATAAGTTTCATTACTATACTTTTTTAATAATGAATAACTTTCAAAATCATTATATATTTGATTATTATGAAATGTAAGATTAGACAGGCATATATTTGGAACATACTTATTTACACATTCCTATTTATATTCTGAATTTATGCTGTATACATGCATTTACAACCTTTACTGTTCTTCATTTACACTGTATTCCGGTATATTTTAGTGATAGTTGTATATATATCCAGTTAAAATTTGAATAAACAGAGTTTTAAAAACTAGAGATATATGTCTTTCTGGCTGACTAAACAAAATATATTTTAGAGGAAAAAAAATAAACTGACCATGATGTTTAGTTTCTCTTGGCCAGGCCCAAAAGGATTATTTAAAAAATAAAATAAATAAATGCATTTTTGAAAATTATATATATACACTAATAATAAAATTAAAAAAATATGTATCATAATGTAGTATATTTTAAATGGTTAATGTAAAAGAAAATCACATGGAAAGGCCAGTTTCATTATTGTATTTTGAATTATATTGTAACAAACTAAAGGTGAATTTATGCAATTTATGCAGTTCAGCTTGTTACAAAATGTACAATACTGATGTATAAATGAAAACTAAAAACATAACTCACTTGTTAACTACAGTTCGGGGAAAAATACAAGAGAACTTATAAAGTAGCAATTATTTTTTAAAAAAAGGGGGAATTATCTACTTAAAATATAACACTACAATGAATGAAAATGAATAAAGGCAACATAAGCCCTTTTAGAATAACATAAAGCAGAGTCCAAATCAATAAAATTCTGATTGATAATACAGCAAATAAAAGCATAATATGAAATGACAGATGTTTTAGTAGTAGTAGTAGCTTTTATTTGTCCCAGTATGGGCAATTGGTTTGCAGTAGTGGTACACCATACACACACACACACACACACACACACACACACACACACACACACACACACACACAAAAACACAGGACAAATTAAAAAATTAAAGGTGGAGAAATCTGCATAGAGTAAAACGCCTTAAAAAACACACAATGCGTGGTTATCTGTGTTTTCTTGTAGAGTTTAACAACTGGATAGCAGTGGGTATGAATGAGTGCTTATCTGTTGGTACGGGCTGGTGGGAGTTTAAAACGGGTACCAGAGGGCAGAAACTGGAATTCCCTGTAGAGGAGATGGGTGTAGTTTGCCAGAATAGAATCAGCCTTCCTGATTACCTGTTCTTCGTACAATACAGACATGCTTAGTACATAGTTGTTCTCTTACTAGTGTTGTTTTACACCAGCATTCGTTTATGTACAAGCAGTGTTATATGATTTATATGTCATCATAGTGTGGCGCTGCCTCTGGTCCCTATATGCTAGAAAACACAGTTAGAGTAGAGCTAAGGTCCGTTATCTTGACTTACGCTGTGTCATATTCCCGAAAACTTGACTCACATTTAAGGTAGAATATGTGTCAGTGTCCAAAAAAAAACAACTTCCTGCCTTCTCAAAGATTTTGGTAAATAAGTCTGTGTGTAGTAGTGAAGGGATTGAACCCAGACGTTTTTGAGCAGAAGAGGGTAAATATTAAACTATTCTAACATAAAAGAAGTGATTTTCTTTTATTCTACAGGTCAGATAAGATCTTCACATTTGAAAATCGGGGTAAATACTCCGGAGGTAAAAGCAAAATTCAAGGCAATAATATTTAATTTAAATGTAAGTGGAAACATCTATTAAACCTTTGTGTAAACAAATCTGCAAATTAGAGGAGTCCAAATGTTTTTAGAAGGATGAGAACTACAACTGAAACAAGCCTATAAAGCAAGTCTATATTTTATACTGTGCTGGATATTATATCTACATCTGTCTTTTATAAGAACAGTGTGAATACAGGTAAAAGTAAATCACTTAATTCACTCACATCCAAAAAACAACGGAGGGATGTTTTTTAATGGAGCTAATACGAGGTCAAATCTATCACCTGATATTGACAGTTTACTACAAGAATTATTAATTTGTTATTTCTTTAAAAGATGATTTTTGGTCCTGAATGACACCTGAATAAACTAGATGATCATTTTGTGGTTTAAAAAATATTCAAGACAAACATAACAAGACAAAAAGTGTATCAATTAAAATGAGTTGTATGACAAAAATACAGCTGTGCTCCTTGACTCTTAATGTTGGGTTTCACATGAAATCAAAAGAAACTACATTAGCACAATATTATTTTTTATTTAACAAAATGAAAATTAATGTAAAAAATGGTTATACTGTATGTGGGACAATATTTCATAATTCTAACTTTAGCTTACAGCTTATAATATATTTGTTCTACATAAAAAATACTGACAGACTCCAGCAGAAAGCCTGAAAAATAATCACAGAGCCCTCACACCCTGGACACCTCCTCTCCCTCGCCCTCTCCCTCTCACTCTCCCGCTCCCTCTCCCTCTCCCTCTCCCTCCTTCCTTCCGGAATGAGATTCAGGACTAAAACAGACTCAACTACAGTTTTTACACTGGAAATTAAAAAAAAAAAAGTCAAAATCTTACCATGTGTATTTTTCACTTTTCCAATCTAAATATCTCATTACACTTAAAATAAGACATAATTACTTAATATAAGAATTGATTTATAGACAACAGATCCAGAAAATCTTATTTCAAGAAATCTTACTAAGATAATTTTCCACTTGTTTCCATTGGCAGATTTTTTTTTTTTGCTTGAAGTAGGCAAAAAAAATTTTTTAAAGTAAGGGTTAGGGTTAGAGTCATATATCAGGCGAATATATATACTTTTTTTTTCTTGTATTGGCACCTGACAGATTGATAGACAGGTAAAGTTCATGGCACCTTAGATACTGCTGTCCACAGTGGGAAAAAAGTTTTTTTGGTGTAGTAAAAAATATTAGGTTAAGTGTCGCAATTTTTATTTTCTAATTTTAAGTATCAGTGAGAACTAGAATTATTCAAGTCAACCTAAATATATCTTTGGTATAATGAATAAACTGTGTGGGAAGTGTCAGTTGTATTCTGTTCACATATTATTCAACGGTTTCTTAGTCATTGCACATGAACCTAGAAATACCAAAAAAGTTTGAATAGTGTTGCATGTTTTGACTGTGCATGCGCCTTGTGACGTGAGGACAGTTTGTGCCAGGTCATGTGACTCATGTAGTTTACAGTGTTACTCAGTCATGTGACTGTGCACAACCTTGCAAGTTGTAAATATTGGTTTAAAGCAAGTGTCTGTTCTGTGTCTAGTTCTATGACTCATGGTCTGCTATAAAGCAGAGTAGCTGAGTGAACTGGGTGGAAGGAATATGTTGTGAAATATTATTTTGACCTGTTCTACCTTAACTTTCTCCTTTTTTTTACCAGTAGTTTAATATTGTTTTTAGTTCAATAAATGTTTCCTTTAAAAATAAGAACATATTCTGACATTTGTTGTCATTTGACAGAGAAAAAAAAAAATCAGTATTGGCTCCAGTTATCTGCTTGGAAATATCGACAATCTGTATCAGTCACCTGGCAAGACTAATGTAAAAAAAAAAGGGAAAAAAAATCTGTATCATCCTCAGTCAATCTCTATTCTATTCTATTCTATTCTATTCTATTCTATTCTATTCTATTCTATTCTATTCTAAAATATAAAGTCTATAAACTACACAGCAAAAATTGGAGTGTTGAAATTTCATGGTTAAACATTTCAGAGTTGATTTCAACTCTTAAAGCATTATAACACATTCTGATTCAAATGGTGTTCAGTGTTAGTGTTATTTAACAGAGTTAGCCAAGCCCAAGCAAATTAATCATCTTTACATCTGTACAGAGTTAAGGCCCCTGCGCTTCACCCCAAGTAAACCTATGTGTTCTGCCCCTGGGCTTCACCCCTGGAAACCCCGAGAATTATCACAACTCTGAGTTAAAGGCAGGTCAATCTGTTGAAGACATTGTGTGACATTTATGTAGATCTTTAATAAACATCATCATGTGTTAAAACTATTAAAAACAGAAGGTGTGGAATAAAAATGTTCTGAACTCTTTACTATTCAAAGTTCATATGGAACTACAGATGAACCTTTGGACATTGAACCTTCACTGCAACACAAGTCACACGGACAACACTTTTGGAATACACTTCTGGAGCTATATTAAAAAAACACTCCCAAGTGTCACTTTAACCGTGATGTAGTGTTAACCACTTGCTATGTAAACAACCTCAGTTGGTGAACTTTCAACACAAACCTAGTGTTGTTGTTATCCTTTTTGGTGTTCTTTTTAACACTTTGAGTTTGATTTGTTAACACTCACACAGTGTTAATAATGTCAACACGTTGAAAAGTGTTAAATTAACACTCTACAGATTGGGACAATATAAACACTTGCATTGTGTTAAGGTTAACACTCTCGGAGTTGATTTTAACACTGGAATTTCCTGTGTCTGGAGTGAAACAAAATCACAGAGACATGGAAGTGTTTTTAACTGAGAATGTGAACCTAATAAGCCTTACTACAAGGACAGTGTGTAAAAAAAAATAAAATAAATTGTACTTATATGTTGTGTCCGGACATGTTTAATATCACAAGAGTCAGATATCTGAACAAACGTGGCATGTGAATACTGTAGTGTTTAAAGATGAGTTATTTGTGTGGTGCATGTAATCATCCGCGGTTTCTGTCTTACTTGCTTTCAGTTTTCAGAATCTCGGTATACAGTGTGTGAAAAAGAAGGATGTGAATGAAGCCATCACTTGCCGACTGCAGACTAATAATAACCCCTTCAACAGTAAGTAGTCACAGTTGGTCATGACTGTCAAACATAAAGAACGTCTGTGTTGTTGCTCTTTCTATAATTCCGTCATTGTGTAAAAAATGATTCTGCTGGGTAGAGTCCTCTTCTTGAACTGAAGTTACAAGTGTACGTATCTGTCTAAGAAAGTAAAATATATCAATTTAATACATATTTGAGTGAGAAGTCTTTTTTAAATTCAGCCTAGAATTTCAAATACATCGTAAAAAAGAGTGATAAAAGCACATATTTTAGTTAATTGAATTTGTGTAAACAGCATCAGTTTATCAACATGAATAATTGGATAGATTATTTAAAATAATGAGAATTTATTACTGTTGTGGATAAAGTAAATCTAGTGTTTTTAGAAACTTAAATATTATTTTCCAGGCTCAGAAAAGTCTCAGAATTTAATATTCAGGGACGTAAAGCCCCAATATTTCGGTTACAGAGTGTCTTTGATGACAGTTTTGTGAAATTCAGAAAATGTACAGTACTCAAGTCACTTTTAGTTTTGTTCTTAAAGTCTTGTGAAGGTTCGTACTGCCTTCCAAAAATAACTAAATCATTAAATTCTTCTGATGAAGGCTACAGGAAGTAGCTGAAACTAGTCAAGCAGGTAAACAAACACTGCACCTGTTTGTTTAAAAAGAATTTAAATATTTATTTTTGTTCTTTTTGGGACTTTGTTACGTATTTATTTCTAGGTTTCTTTATTAAGAACAAAAACAAGAAAATGCAGGAAATATGTGCACAGTATAGTACACACAACAACAACATTCAAGTATAAATGATGACTACAGGTATTTAGTGTGACCCCTGTTTGGATTCAGTAGAATGTGAAGTCACTTTGTTTGACTGGAAGGTTTTACTAAAATATCTTGTGGTATACTATTCTTACTTCAGAACACACAAAATTTGTCTTCAAACCTGGGCTGCATCTGTGCTAAGAACACATATACAGCTTCTACAATATTGAGATTTTTCTTTATTTTTTTGTTTTTCATGAGATTTGCATATTTCCAATAAATTCCAGTTGCATATATCTTTATACAGGTATTGATAAATGCATAAACACAGTCACTAAATTACTTAAAGGAGTGATATTTTGCTTTTTTTTCCCCCCTGTGGTCTACATAAACTGTACAAGCTCTGCTTAGGTCTGGATTCTTCATTAATTCAAATGCACAGGTCCATCTTCAACCCTATTTCTGAGTAATTGTCACCAGAAAGATTGTTTTGAGCGCTGGCCCTTTAAATGCACATGAGCGCCTTCACACCCCACCCCCTCCAGGTTGTTGACTGTGCTGCTCTGTCCCATTCAACCAATAACTCGACATTTTAGGTAATCAACTCTGTAGTAGCTTTATATTTAGCTGCTATTGTGGTGTGAGAGTGTTCAACCTGTTGTATTTTTGGCATGTTTGAATAGAATAGAATAGAATAGAATAGAAAGCCTTTATTGTCATTATACAAAGTACAATACGATTTAAACTACACCATGTAGTGCACACATAAATAAAACATATAAAAGATATGTGCAATAAAAACTACTTACCACTATACATAAAACTCTGCTTAAAATACACAAACTCTGAATGACAGTCTGGATAGCTTTCTTTCTGTTTGGATATGCCAATCCATTTATTGACATAGTTCAAGTCCAACTATTCAAAACATATTCTTCGTAATAAACATAATGTGCAATCGTGACTCATGCATCAAAAAATACAACAGGTTGAACCCTTTCACACCACAATATCAGCTAAAGGTAAAACCACTACTTATTGTCAGAAAATTGTTTGGGGATGTCCTTACACACAAAGACACCCACCTCATAAGACAGATATTTGAGCTGTACTACACCCATGATGAATTACAGGTGTGGTAATCATCAGCCACACACACTCAATAATTATTAAATAAAGGTTAAAAAAAAGAGGAATAAACAAAAAATATATTTTGGCTCCGACAGTCTTGAAGCTTGGACATATTTTCAGTATGGACTACAACCACTGCTGTTGACTAACAATTATGTCATACTCAGAGAAATGTTTGTCATAAATCTTGACCCCGTAAGTGCAAATGTCGAGACATAAATAGGTATAGATGCAACAAATTAAACAGAAATTAAAACAGGTAGGAGAAATCCACTCGATTATTGCCAAAATGAATATAAAGATAGCTTTGCAGCACCTGGAGAGTTCAAATACAAACTGTACGATCTATTAGTGTCCAAATACACAAATAAATGAACTAAAGACTAATAAATGTGGGTTGATCTTAATATGACCCCTAATCATGATCTTATATGATCATGATTATGATTTACATAATACTGTATATTCACAACATGTCAGGGAAATAGATTGGATTACATCTGTGTTTGGACAAAATTAATCACTTTCGCTGAGGTTTTCTTATCCTGACTGAAAATCCACTGTAATCCTTGAGTTGAAAGTTTCTGACGCCTTTTCCCCTAACCTCTGGAACTCACTCCCCACTACCATCCATCACTGTTCTGACATCAACACTTTTAAATCCCTTTTAAAAACTCATTTATTCAAGATTGCTTTTAATGTTGAAATACTTATTCTGACTGCTTTTAATCTGTAATTACTTTATTTTCCATTGTTTGTTTTTTATTGTAGTTTCCTTTTTTTGTTTTGTATGTAAAGAGTCTTTGAGTGTCATGAAAAGCACTATAAAAATAAAATTTATTAATTATTATTACTATTGTTAAAATGCTAAAAATGAATGTCGTAAACCTCAGGGATTTCTGTAGCTTTCTGGAAGGTTTTGCCTAATTTGGTCCTTACAGTATACTATCTCTATATATAAATAAGACATTGCATTCTTTAAAAATGCTTATTTGCATTTTTTTTAGTATGCAAATGGTCCTTGAAAAGTCATGAAAAAGTTTAGAAATCTGGACAGTAAATACACATGAGAACCCTGAGATTAACGAAAAGAAAGCTGTAAGTAGTTATTGTTCTGTGTTCCTTTGTGCTGGGTCAGTTGTTGATCCAATGTTGCTGATAGTCTATATGTGACAGGATACAGAGGTTTGTCAGACTGTTTTGTTGCCTGACTGTGCACCACACCCTTTCCCTGCTGTGTCTTGGCTACAGTTCCCGACGCGAAGGTGTGGGAGGAGGAGTTTGACCTGAATTCAGTTCGGCTTTGCTTCCAGGCCTCTATCACTCTGTCCACGGGGGAACTGTTTCCTCTGGATCCGGTGGTATCACAGCCTATATATGACAACAGTGAGTTAGCAGAACACAGTCCCTTTTCCAATAATTTCACATCAAACGGATCTGATCTGTTTGAACGGAAGGTCGTTGTCGTCCCACTTCTGCCGTATCAAAACCCTTAACTCCTTGTTCCTGTTGCGCATTGACTTTTCTTGTCAGTCTCATGGTGATTTCTGCAAAACCATAACCACATTACCACAGTTTTTTTCCTTTAATGGTCCAGTGAACTCTTTTATTCACACAATGCATACGTGTACAGAGAAGTCAGACTTATTTTCTCTTTCATTTGGTCAATAATTTGCATTTAATACCTTATTAGATTAAGTGGCTACATAATCGTAAGCAGTAAAAAAAAAAACTTTGTAGTCCTTTTATTGAGATGTAAAGCTGAAAAGACTTGCTGGAGTGTTCATTCATTAAAGGGAAGGAAAGAATTGAATTATTCGGCAATATTTGCTGCTTAAGGCTTTTACTATTGACTTACTGAGCGCCCTGCGTATTTAGCAACTGTAGCATTTACAGTTGGCTCTGTTTGTTTATAAAAGTTATATTTCTTTTCATAGGGGCTCCAAATACAGCTGAGCTAAAGATCTGCAGAGTCAACCGCAACCACGGGAGCTGCAAAGGAGGAGATGAAATCTTCTTATTGTGTGACAAAGTGCAAAAAGGTGAGCTA
>JAPTYR010000011.1:5692776-5704064 GCA_029814505.1 Siphamia roseigaster
TACAAAGGCACAAAACATTTAATAAGCAAAATATTGTTGAAATTGCGCTTAATATTATATATTTTGTTAGACATTTTAGGCTGGTCATATCTATTCAGGTTATTCATATTTAATTCTTTAAAGATAGGATTGTTAATGTAATTATTTTCAGAATTTCATGTTACTTTTTGCATTATTTAAAGGTATAATGTATATATTTTTTCCACATTAAACCAAGAAGAAAATTTGGAGTCATTATTTCTAGGTTATTATGCTGTCATTTTACTTGAGATCACAAGTGGTCTGCTTTTGGCCTCTGAAACTAAAAATAATTTTGCCACCTTTGACTCTTAAGTGATAAATGTGTAGTGATAAATGCACTTGAGGGGTAGGATTAAATAAGTTTGTACTTGTTCCTACTTGACTATGCAAACTTCAGACTTGCATGTACTTAAAGATAGATTCTGTTCATTCAAATGTTATTTTTTTTTAATCTCTGTTTGCCTTGTTTTGTTTTATTTCTTTCTATGCATGTTTAAAATGAATACTTTAAGTAAATCAATAAAAATGAATAAATTTTGACTTTGCAGATTCTTATATTATGGCAGATGGGAACCTTTGGCGGGCTGCTTTTGGCCCATAGGTTACATGTTTGCCACCCCTGCTAGAGTTTGTCTGTGGACAGGTCCATCCAGCTGTTGTGGATCAGTGCCCTTCACTGCCGTTATAATTTCCCATATGTCACTGGAAAGACCAAACACTTTTCTTCCAGTAGGATCTGGAACTTTTCTATTTGCACCAACAGTGACAGTGGCAGACGTCAAAACTACGCTTGCGCCTTTATGGAGGCGTTTAAAGAGTTCTTCCTGTGAAAAACAAAACTGGACATTTTCGTTTATTTATAAAAACCACCTGGACGCCTCAGACAGGAGGTGAAAAGAGGACACGTCCAGGCAGAAGAGGACATTTGGTCATCCTATTATACTAACAGCTGTACTGTACACACTTTTCCCTTTGTAATTTCAGTGGGCTCTGACTCAGAGGCAATTGTATGTGGCTCATTATCTGATGCTGTCTCCAGACCAGGGCTTGACATAACTTGGGAGGTTGATGGCTCCGTGTTAGAGCATTGTTTAAGTTTTTTTTGGACAGATCAGTCCTCAACTTAATATGGTTAATGAAAAAGTTGCCAGTTTTTTTCATATTCTCTCATCCACCTTGTTCAGAATAGAATAGAATGATACTTTATTCATCCCACCCTGGGGAAATTTTGTAGTTATAGCAGCAAAAAAATAAAATGCAGAGAAGACGGACATAATTGTAAATGTACAGTATTTCCATAGCATTGTACGATGGTTCTAAGTGTATGTTTGGGGTTACTGATTGTTATTGTACGGTATGATGGCTGTGGGGAGGAATGACCTGTTCCTTCTTGCATGGGGGGTGTAACAGTCTGGTGCTGAAGGAGCTGCTCAAGGCCTCTACATTGTGGTGTATGGGGTGGGAGGGGTTGTCTACGATGGACAGTTTTTTCACTCTTCGTCTGTCCGCCACTTCCTCGATGGAGTCCAGTGGGCAGCCCATCTGACAGGCCGAGGCTTCTCCTCACCTCTCTCTGTCTGAGACACACATTTTGAAACACACATCTGTACAGGATGTCGCTATCTCTGATTGGTTTAGACCACGATGTGGGCCTGATGTGTCTGTTGTTGAACCACAGGGAAACTTTCAGAGTTGCGGTGGCTGATTGCACTGGGGCAACCTCAGATTTTTTTTTAGCAACAACAATGAGAAATTAGGTCACACTCTCGAGCCCTGCGAGGGATTGAATTATTGACAGTTTTGCTTTTTTTTCCCCATCAACTGTAGATGGGATGTAACTCAGTTATTATATAGTTTTCTTTATCGTAGTTATTTATAATATGAGCACAACATCAACAAATAACACAATAAAAGATATTTCCATTGAGTTATTATGCTTTATTTATTAAAAATTCCTGTTGTGGACGTAACTAAAACGATATATCATATTTGACTGGAGAAATACATTCACAATTAATAGATTACAAGGTTGCATATGGATTTTTCTTCAGCAAAAAAAGTATCAAGAGGAATAATCCTCAATTTTGGGATTTGGGTTTTTTTTTCCACAAAGCAACACCTCGGTTTAATCGAATTAATCCAAGATATTGGCCAGCTCTAGCCCTAATCCACATCACTCCACATTTCCTTTTCCCTCAGCTTTCATGTTAGTGCCATTCCCACAATATTTAGATAGGTTTGGTTGTTTCTTCACTATAAAATCCTTGCAGTCATTCTTTTATTGTGAAGTAGTGACAACAGGAAGTCCGCGGTTTGTCATAACTCAATCCTCTGAACGTGGCTGCGGGTGAGGACAGCCTGCTGTAAAAAAGCATGTGATGGATTCGTGTATTCAGACTGATTTGTCAAATGCACGTTAAGTGTGTCACAGGATATGTGGAAATGTGTTTTGAGTGTCAGTTTGGATTGTAGTGGCTTAAAGACATGAGGAAGAGGAAGTGAGAAAGAAACAGTGTGTTGAAGACTAAAGCTCATGCGTGTTTGGCCTTTAGGAAAGACATATGATTTATTTTATTGTTCTTTGATTACACTAAACCACAAAACACTTCTGCCCTTCTTATATCATTCTTTCAACTAGACATTATATTCACCCACAGTGTGTGTGGGCTGTAAATACTTGAATTTTACTTTGTATTAGCAGTATTTATACCACCCTCTTAACCAGGTCACAGATTTTATCCTCAATGAGGCGTTTACTCCATTAAATAAAAATTGCTCAGTCTTGTATTTCTGTCTGTTTCTGCCCTCCTTTAGTCCTCCTGGCTCAGCCCATAGAAAATGAATGTATGGAAGGTTTGACTCTGAAGATCACGGATTTCGGCCTGGCGAGAGAGTGGCACAAAACCACCAAGATGAGCACGGCTGGTACCTACGCCTGGATGGCCCCCGAAGTTATCAAGTCCTCCACGTTCTCAAAGGGCAGCGACGTCTGGAGGTAAACTTGATTATCTGTTTCAGGTGTTTCTAAAGTGCTTAAAGGATCCGGGCCAGCGGATTTAGTCTGGACTTTCACTTTATACAATTTGATACAGATTAGCTGATGTAAATACAGTGGTGGAAATAAGTTTTTTTTGACACTCCAATGCATTTGTGGTATATTGCATTAAAGGTCATTCTGAAGTCATTGTTCTCTGCCAAGAATTGTTGTTCCATTCTCAAAATACTCCCTTCTGCATGTGCTCTGTTCCATCAGTGAGATAATGCCTTTTAAAATGCATTCAAGGGCATGACATGTAGAAACTGTCAAGAATTTAGTTTCATTATATTTTTCCTTGTAATCAATAAGCTAAAAAAAAAATCTGATTGATGCAGCCACATCCTGTAAAGTACTGTAAATATTTCATAATATTTGATATTTTGTGAAATTTTAAGGGTGTCTGAAACTTTTTTCCACTACTATACATGCCCGAACCATAATTTCTACTATATACTTAGTCTTTACGCCAACTTTAAAGAGGTTTTTTTTGGCTCAAACTGAAACATGTTTTGGTTCTTGAGAAAACACCTTATACTTAGCTTAAACATGCACACATTAGATGCACAACTGCCTATAAAATATAATATGGTGCATGTGTGTAATTGTAAAAGGTTGAATTATACCGTATATATGCTCGACAACTACCAAAAAACCCTTAGATTGAAAACATCCCAAAGTTTTGCTCTGCGTGGTATCATTTGAGGACGTTATTCATCATAATATGTATAACAATCAGTGTAACGTTAACTAATGTTGGCTCAGGTTTGATTATTGTTTTGACTAACACCCACCAATCTGTGCAGCTGTGTTTCTTTTGTGTTATAATAAAATAGCATCCATGTTAGTGTAGTCAAAAAGAGAAATTGTCTGTCTCTGCTTTCCTGCAATTTCCTCATTTGTGACCCCACCACAGACCGCTCTTCACAAATATGACAATTATCGCATTTTATCTCAAGCTACCAGAGTTGTGGGAATCGTCATTGTTCAGCTCAGTTCAGAGATGGAAGCGCAATTGCCTGTCTCTGCTTCCCTGAAATTTCTGCAATCTAATAATGTAATATGTGTTGTTGCAGAGGTATACAGAAATCTTGCCAAAAAGAGTTCTGTGCCTGGATGACGGGGCTTTCGTCCATAAGCTCAATGAACGGTTAAATGAGAGGGAAAATCATGTGAATTGCATGCTGTTGGTGTTGTAGGAAGCACATCTCATCCCAGATTATCACCTGTGGGAGATTCCCCACTGGTGTGTTACAATGTACCCCCCACCATCTCCATCAAAACACCATATGAGTGAATGTCTTCTGGAGGAATGTTCTTATTTCCCCTTTAGAGCTCAGAGACATGTAGAATCAATACCAAGAAGCATTGAAGCTGTTCAGGAAGGCATCAACACCTTCTAAGACACTGTAAATCTTTTTTTCCCAGACATGGATTAAGTCGGGTTCAGCAAAGATCAGACAAGACCTCCACTGAATAAAGATTTTTTTGTCTTGGGCTAAGTTTTAATCGATGTCTGGAAACGGAGCTATTATGTTGTTGAATTTTCTTTTAATTTATGGTAATTATACTGTGTTGTAGAAATATGCATTGCTATGAGGAAAAATTACTGACCCATGAGCTCGATAACAAACCTGGCCTCCCCTCTGCTGCAGCACAGGCAGTCGACCTGCTGCAAATTGTCTGGATATAAAACAGTGATAGAAATGGGGGGAAAGGTTGAAAGTGCAGAAGAGTGCTGGTGGGAGACGCAGTGATGAAGAGATGGAGGGTCAGAGTGATGGATTGCAGCAGAGTGGCCACAGCCATGTGATGGCGTCTCTTCAAAGAGCTGCTCTGTGCTTTGTTGTGGGACATGTGTAGTGCACACTGTCCCATTGTCTCCACTATAGACAGAGGAGGAGGCCACACACCAGAGCTAACCACAGTCCTTTATCTGGGAATAGCTCTGTGCATGTGTGCGTGCATGTGCAGCATCTGTGTGTATCTGTGTTTGGCCACATCTACACACAAAGAGAAGAGTCCCTTGATTATGGTTTGTGGTTTTATAATAATGACTTAAACAACTGTGTGACTTGTTGAGAGGGGATTTGTAATTACTTTTAACTACAGTATTCAAATTTGCATTTGGAGTCGACTTTTTAAAGGGGAAAATATAAATAATTTATTCAAGCAAAAGCATATTCACAGCTTATTCTTGTGTGTGTTGATTTAATTTTAATCCTGTGGATTTGGACCATTTCATCCATTTCTAAAATGGTACTTTGGAGCCCCTTACAGAGCCTATCTGAGACCAACTGAGCGTAGTGTGACAAAGAAGCTTGAGAACATCAGAAGGGCTTCTGCTACGGCGCAAGCTCCTTAAAGAATATTCTGGAACTATAATATGGTGTACTGTTTTTTAACAACCTCATGGGCTCACTGCCATTTCACAATCTCAAGTACATATTCCCCCCAGTTTGTATCTCACCATTCTATCGACAACAAACCCACGCAGGCTCATTTTACAGCAATCCCTGCACAATCTGAAAAAAGCTACAAAAAAAAAGTGAGTAGCAGGCAGGCAGTCCTGCTCTGAAAATGAAGGCTAATCTTTGTTCTGCTATTCTTTCTCATCTGTCCACAGCCGTTCCTCTCCAAAGCCGCCACGAGGAGCCGATGGCTGCTTTGGGGCGAGTCAACAAGCAGCGTTTCTGCACAGTCACAGTGTGTGGAAGTTGTAATTAAAGAACTAAATAAAAAAAGGCTGCGGCCTGTGCTCTCCACTTAGCGAGCCTCCACAGTGCGTTCAGTCAGGTCCGGGTGAGGGCTAATTGACAGTGTGGGAGATCCAAGTCCTCCGCCATGCTTCATCTTCTTAGGACACAGAGCTGCTCCCATTGTGTGGGCTCAAAACTTCTGTGTTTGTGTGTGTACAAGTTGTGCATGCATCACTTCACATTGCTTTGCAAGCACGTGTTTCATCAAGCAAAAATATCCCATTACACAAATCTGTACTGTCAGTGCTGTGATAATGAATGCGTAAGGTAAAGTGGACTCTTGAAAGTAAGAAGAAGAAAACAGAAGCATTACCATCACTGAAAGATTCATCATGAATTATAGCTTTAGTCCCAGTACGGAAAAGTACTAGCTCAGACTTTAATGAGCCTTTATTTTTTAAAAAGCACCACCATAGGCAGTCTGTAAACAGATGCTGTTATTTTTAATACATCATTTAGGAATTAAACTCTAAATACGTGATGAACTACATCATATTGTTTTGCTGCACTGGTCCAGTTTAGTTTAATGGATCTCAGGCTCTGTTGTTTCTATTGTTTCTCAGATGTTTCACATGCTTAAAATGGCATAATATTAATAATTTAGATTCAGCTGCAGCAATTAATGTTTTTATATTAGCAGTAGATTGTATGACTGAAATGTTAGAGGTGAAATGACAAATAACTTTCATCAGTTTGGTTAAAAAAAAAAAAAACTCAAATGTTTTTTGCCACTTACATCACTTATTCAATATTTCTTGTCCCTTAACTCCTCTCCTATTCAGTCTCACTCTGAGTTGCTAACAGACATTTTTGGCTTCATTTTTTTGTCTGGCCTGGGATTTTGTGGATTATCCGATATTGATTTGTTGAATTCCTAAACTGTCGTTTTTCAGTGGATGAGGGAAGTGCATTAAAAAAACTACACTAAAGTTTGAAAAATATGTTTTACTTACATGCTGGTGGAGACCAAAACGGAGCACAGGAAGTTTAGTCATAAACAGAGATTTATGTGAATCCACGTCTGGGTGTGTGTCTCTAATCACTTTCTTTTTCAACCCATTTGATGATAATTTGTCACTATTGTATTTCTTGCTTCTTCTATATTATCAAAAATGTGAATAAAGGGAGAAAACCATTATCCAGTTCATAAATTTCTGTTTGAGGACATCACTAAACGTGGTATCAAAATAAGAACACTTTTTTTATCATCAAAAATGGTGGTAAAAACCCAGGGGAAGTATTTGGAACTTTAACTTTACATTTTACAGGCCTCAAACAAGTCATAGCAAGTCTATTCCTCACAGATTTACAAAATTTCCAGGTTTAAAATGAAAATAAGTCCAAAATTTTCATCTAACTTCAAATATCAACTATTTTATCTATGTTTAAAGCTGATATTTTTTTAAAGTGTTCTTCATGGGGGAGCGTGGGGCCTCATCTTCACTGTCTGTAAAGAAATTCACCAAAACAGAAGAACCAAAATGTCAGATTTAAGTAATGATACTATCGAGGGGAAAAAAAAAAAAGTAAAAGCTGGGTTGACCTCAGGGTTTTGGTCAGGTTTGTGAAGAAAGTTTTGTTTTTGTCTTTTGACTTAAATATTTTATGTTAATTTCCAGCTCAATTTTTAACCCTTAGAAGGGAATATGACAGAAATATTGTACATAAATGTGGGTAACTATCTAAAAAGTTATGTTATGTCCTTTTTTTATGTTATAAAAATACGTAGGTCCCCCTTTACATTCCTGCTCCCTCTTATTGAGTGTTGTAGGAAGTAAACAACTTTAGTTTGTGTGCTTTGTTGTGTGAATTCTTTAGATTAGACTTTATTGATCCCACAATGGGGAAGTTCAACGGTCAAGGCAGCAACAGAATAAACACATGCGTAAAGAACAAACAAAAACAAACAATATAAAAATAATAATAGTAATAAAAACTATAAGTATTTACAATAAAATGGAACTGCAAAATGTCACAGTACAGATAATATACTGATTCTAAATTCATCTCCCATCCCCTGTTGAGGCTCCATCCTCTGTCGTTGTCTCAGTTCTTTCTGTTTTCTACCCTCCAGCTATGGTGTGCTACTGTGGGAGCTGTTGACAGGAGAAGCGCCCTACAAAGGTATAGATGGGCTCGCCGTCGCCTATGGAGTTGCTGTCAACAAACTCACGTTGCCCATCCCTTCCACATGCCCTGAACTCTTCGCCCAGCTCATGTCAGGTGAGACCGATGTTCGCATGTGTAAAAATACAATTTAGTGCACTCCTACCCGTGCTGAGGTAGTGACTTTCATGTGTATTCGAGCGTGAGATCACATTTGTGTCCACAGCATGCGCTTTTCTTTCTTTTTTTTTTTTTTTTTTTCCATTTCCCCAAAGCTTGTTTGAAATTGAGAAAAACAAATTCCTGTATGCTGTTAAACTACATGGTCGTAGAGAGGAAGTGTTTTGCACTGGCGCTACCTTGTGCAATATATTCGTAGCCATTTATGTTCTTTCTTTCTTTGGTTTCAAGTTTACACTTTTACCCCCAAATTTTCCGCTTAGCCTTTTCTCCTGTGATGTTTGCGTGCCTTTTTTACAGTTGTATTAATTAAAAAAGAAAGAGATCGGTACACAAAACCACCGATAGCCACCTCAGAGGATTAATTAATTATCGGATTGGTTTTTGATCTGCTTGTAATGCTCAAAGTATGGCAGCAAATTATGCAAAACCCCCCACAGCACGTTAATTAAGCCTAACACTTTGAATAAGCGATCAGCTTGACTCTAGATTGTGCTCACACAAGTGCCTGAAATATGTGTAAATAAAAATTAGAGGCATTGCAGGATATTCATTTGATATGAGACGTAAACATCCATATCAGTAAGTTATTTGCCATAATTATAAGGCTTCAAATCCGACTGAGCTTGTCAGCAGGGTGATATAATTTGCCCCGCTTCCACTGCTGATCAGTATAAGGATAATGGTGAATCACTGAGTGACTTCCTTCTTTCAGGGTCCTCGATTCAAGAAATCTGTCATAAGAAGTGAAACTCTAAATTCGACACACACCAGGATTTGATTTTTCCAACATAAGCTCCTTAATACCTATTTTCCACTTCCATATTCCTCCTATTTGTGTCAGTGGGAGAGTAACAGCAGTGTATTTATGCTTAACAGCGTGCAGTTGTTGTTGAAATAACTCCATATCTTGAGTGTCACATTTCGTGCCGTAGTTTCAATCTGCTGTTTGTGTGGTTGGTGCGACAGAATGCTGGGACCAGGACCCCCACCGCAGACCGAATTTTGGCTCGATCTTGGCCCAACTGACGGCGCTGGAGCAGCAGGTGAAGGAAGCAATGCCCCAGGACTCCTTTCACTCCCTGCAGGAGGATTGGAAATTGGAGATCCAGGACATGTTCGATGAACTCAGGGCTAAAGAGAAGGTAACGGTTGTCCTGTGATGTAGTACAACAATATCTGTTCTATCGTTATTATTATTTTAGAACATCTGCTCTTCTCAGTTCCTTTTAAAATGTGAGGGGTTCATCTTTTTGTGTGGTCGGAATGAGTGAATTCTAAAATGTCGGCCATGTTGAAAAAAAATCTAAAGATGAATTATATTTATATAGTCAAGTTCAGACTCATTATAAATTATTGTAATACAATATAATTAACTATAAATTAACTGAACACACAGTATGTTTAAATAAAAAAGAAACACACTGCATTAGTGTTAGAATGCAGAAGTGCATAAAGTGTATCTCCTTTGTAGATCTATGAGGTTCAACAATGCCCGTGTTGTTTAATTTAGGTAGTATACCAGTACCATGGAAAATCAAGCATGCACTTGCCTGAAATTTAACCTCGGTAAATGCCTCATGTATCAGCGCCAGACTTTTAAGTAGTTTTAAATCATGGCTGGATGTAATATTATGACAAAAAACCTAAAAAAAAAGCCCCAGATGACCCACATCTCTATATTGTGTATAGATGGTGTAGAAACAAGTCTTCCACAGACAATTTGGATGAATAATTTGATTCATACTGTGTTTAATGTACAATAGGTAGAGGATCAGCCTTGAAATATGTGTGAAACCCTTGAGATAGAATCTATGAGTATCTCTTAAAATGTCTGGCTGCAGTCATGTGTCGCTTTGCTATTACTGCCAATGAAAGGTTTCATTACAGCTGACCTCTCCTGCACATCATTTCACACCCAGGGAGTATCTTATCTTCTCTGTTACCCAGGGAAGAGATCCTATCTGCACCCTGTCGAGCCTCAGGGACACCTGAATAGGACCTGTTGATGGTGGACTTGTCCTTTCCTTTCCTTCAGGAACTGCGATGCCGTGAGGAGGAGCTGAAGCGAGCGGCTCTGGAGCAGAAGTCCCACGAAGAGTTCCTTCGACAGCGCGAGCAGCAGCTGGCCCAGTGGGAGCAGGATGTGTTTGAACGTGAACTCAGCCTCCTCATCCTCCACTTAAACCAGAAGAATCAGGAAAAACCTAATGTCAAGAAGAGGAAGGGCACGTTCAAGAAGCATAAGCTCAAGTCCAAGAACGGGGAGAAGATCAGCATGCCCCAAGGTACGAGGATGTTTCTGTGCAGTTGTGTTCTGTCAAAAATCAACTATTAACTTGATGGAGTTAGCCAGCATCCACAAGGAGGAATTTCATTTCAAGGGCCATTACTGGCGCAGTCTCAAGAAACAACAAAAACAGCAGCAGCCAAAGAGCAGAGAAGAGGAAGTGAGGGAGACGGTGATGTGGTGCAACTGTTGTAATGTTGTAGCTCTGCTTTGCTGAAAGTTCCCATCAGTGTTGGGTGTAAGGGGTAATACTTTGAAATTAAAACTGCAGAGAGGTTCAACTTTCTCCTTGTACTAAAACCTTTTACTAGTGCTTTAATCACAAAAATGTCCAATAGGATGAAATGCTGCGACAACATTTAGCCCTTCATTAGACGCTCTACTGCTGTTCTGTCATAGAACAGCTGTACATGCTGCTGAAACCTAGTGCCAATATTACCCTGGTTTCTCTGCACTAACTTTCTACCACCTATCTACCAAATGGCAACACAGATTTCAGTGCCACTTAAATGGGTAGAAACAGCTGTGTGTGAAGAGGAATCATCAAATTTAACAAAGCGTCTGTCAATGCACAGGATATACTTGATAACAGAGTTTGCTGTATTTATTTGCATTTCAGATATGCTTCACATTTTGTAAACAAATAATATTCTTCAGTTCGTTAAAGGATTTTTAATAATCTTGAGCCTCAATTTGTTGTTTTAAAGTATCTGTTCAGGCGACATAGAGCTGGAAAGTCACGCCCATTTTTCGCCATTTCCGCCGTCCCCGTGGGACCCTTTAACATGGACTGGATGAAATATCTACTTTTCCTGGTCATTGAATGGCCTACGTTACTAATATGTTGTTAGTGGTTAAAATATAGATGTATTCATGTAAAAATATTGGCGAAGTGTTG
>JAPTYR010000011.1:5834594-5850029 GCA_029814505.1 Siphamia roseigaster
AACGAATAATGCATTCAATTACAATAGTGAACACAGCAATATTAATGAAATAACCACAGAAGTTGATCTTTAATGGTTCATGAAATGAGGCATCCCCAGGTCATGACCTTTCATTTGCACTTGATTTGAAGTCAATCCGACAAATAGCTTCAGAGAAATGAACAAGAATGTTTATTTTAAACTTTTGAGGCCCCCTTATGGCCATGTAGAAAAGGTCAATCATCCATAATCAAATTGGTTCTTCTTCTCCATAATATTCATTGATATGTAAAACATGGAATTTCTAAAACTAATATTTTTTCAAATTATTGCATTAACACGAAGGACCAAAAATATACTATCCCTAAAAGTCTGTTCATGGATATTAATATGATTGTAATAAGTTTTATACTACTCTAAATTAAAGTGCAGTAACTTTCAACAGAGTCGTACACTATATTTGTCAGAGGGGTATTAAAAGGATGCAGTGTGTTCTGTTTTAGGAGCTGCAGGAGTGATGCATGTGACTTGATTAGTCCCTATGCTTGACTAGTCTCAATTTGAGTTGAAAAAATACAGAAAGTTTTAAATGCTGTAAGCAAACTACATGCTATTGTTGGCATCCTGACTGTAAAATGGCTTTGTCGTTTGCAGCTTCATCTCTGAGCGCTTGCAAGCTTATTACCTATTTGCATGTTTGTGTGTTTACTTTGCCAGAATGATGTGTGAGAGCACTCAGTGTGAAGTGAAAATCACACAAGCAGAAATAAACCAAGGCCAAATGCTGTCTACTAGATAGTCTCAGAGGGAAAAAAAGTAACTTTTATAATGACACCCCTCACATGCACACACCTGCCTTCCTCATAATTCAAAAAGACAGACTTTCTTTTAAAAAGTTTGGCAGCACAGGTCATATAAAAAGCAGCTGCACATTTAATGGGCCAGCACAAAGCTCTTTAGACGTCTGAAGTCAGAACACAGTGTGAAACGGTGCTAATACAGGAACAAATGTACGTACTAACAGTGACAGCGATGATAATGGCCATATAAGTCCTGACCCCAGTGTAATTTATATTCTTTAGTTGCCAGCTGCTGAAACTTTGCACACAGATCTGGTACTTACAGTAAACCTGTCAAACTAATGGTTATTATGTAGGCAATGCCCACTAATAACAGCTTATGAAGAAGAGTGACTAAGATGGAGGTACTTCACTAACAAGCAAAAATTTCAGAAGTGCTCACACCTGCTCACAGAAAATTGCACATTAATATGTTGTGGTTTTCATAAAACTCCAAGCAGCAACTGAGCTGAATATAACATTTCCCAACATTTTCTATGGAGAAGATTTGAGTTACATCTATTAGTGTTACTTTATGAGTGGGATAAACAGTGCACCTGTTACTTTGGAGATTCAGATCTTTAGATGTGCTAATCGGTACTGCCTAGGGAATGTCTTGATAGGAGTTGAGCAGGTGTGCATCTGAAGTGCACAGTTCACCATGGAAAACATTAATGGCTACTAATAACACAGAGTTATTATACGGGGAAGTTTGGGGGGAAAAGTGTCAGGTAAAGGTTGACTGTTCCTTGAGGTCTCCCAAGTGGTGGCAATAATTAGGAAGAGGAATAGCAATAACAAGATATGCCATTCGGCTTGTCCTCTGTCTCCCATTAAGATTGTTGTTGCAGTAAATAGCAGGTAAATTGGTCTCTTACGGGTCTTTAGAATTGCTTAGTGGACTAATGGTTACTATGGCCGTCTGCTAGCTTCTGATACACCAGTGTAAAAATACCAATTAATTTCTGTTAAATGTTTAGGCTAGCTGTCATATTTCCTGCTCCAGTCCACAGTTGCCTCCTGAATTTTCACATAATTCAGTTTAACTTGACTGCAATATGAACAAGAGAGAGAAGAACTGCAAGGGAGGATGAGCATTGAAATACTGCCATTGCAGCGCTTTCATAACGGATTACAGAAATTACCTAATGTCTAGTGAATTGGAAAACCAGCAGATTGCATCCAACAAAAAAGCACACTACCTTTAAATGGAGTACAAAGAGTCCTTCCTGTTCCTTTTAAAACCTGGATCGATGCTACAGGGGACTGAAATCAATGTGAATTTGGTGGAAGAGGTACACAGTCTTGGGAAAACAAGGACATGCAGCCACTATTTCCAGCCTCTTTTCCAAGCGCATTAACTCTTAGCACCACCATAAACCCGCAATGTTGTTCCATAATCAGCATCAAACTGTATTATACGGGTTGTAGGGGGAAAAAAAAGGCTCACAGTGAGGACAGCTGATTTCACACCTCCATATTATTATTCCATATGTAGCACATAGGGATTTCATCCATCCATGTTTTGTGAAAGATGGTGCACAAGTTTGTGGCTATATTGGTATCTTATCCTAATATTACATTACAGTATATTATTCATAAACTACTATTCACAGAACAGCGAGGCTCCTCCAACAGGTCAAGAGTCCGAATGGGGTAATGAACCAGTGAAGTTGGATAATTGAGATATTCTAAATTATTTGAACTGTAATGCCCTGACCACACTAATGGGGATATTTTGTAAAACTGATATTTTGAACTGAGGTTATTGTGCATCTGTGTGTAAAGGAAATTGAAAAGATTACATACACACACATTTATTGTTGCTTTGTTCAATGGATATGCACTTGAAACATCACATATGAATCATTCAGGTGTGAGAAGTCAGTGTTTTACCCATTTACACTTCAATAGTCCAATTTAACTCTTAAGGTAAATAATGTTTAGAACTGGACACATTACAGTTACTGCATTTTCTGTCTTCAATATTTTCTGTGGTGTTTGGCAGAAGTAGTAGTGTATTTGAGTGTTGTTGGTTTTTTTTTGAGACTTTTTTTTAATCTTTCTATGTAAGTGTGGACAGATATATTTTGTAATATGAAAGTTGTGTGGAGATGGGGCAAGAGAGCCGATCCAAAGGTAGCATGAAGTATGTGACAAACTTCAAAACCTACAATAAGAGACACGGCATCACAAAATTTCACTTCAGCTATCTGCATGATACACTGGATAACATACTATACTTGAGGTCTTTAGTTTACTGGAAGGAGACAACTAACATTTAGGGTGCATTAAGACTATGCCAGAGCTAACTAATTACATAAATTAAAATGAAATATATATCCCCAGAAATTTAGGCCAAAATCGTTATGCACCACAGGGGAGACGACTGACTACAAGTCTAACAGCATAAAATTACTAGTTAATTACTACAGAAAATTACGATGATAAATCCATGCAAATGGTAATATAGAACAAATTAACATTCTTTGAAACATAATACACTAGATAGGAAGTAATCAACATCAGCAATAGATATTGCAATCTCATATATCAAAGAACTTAATACAGTTTCTATGTAAATAGACAATGCACTATTGTTAAAGATCTTAGAGAAATTGCCATGTAATTGTCCTTATACATAGATAGAAGCTTTATTGTCATCATATTAGCACATGGTATTATTCTCCTGCATTCATAACAGGCTTCTGTTCTCATCCCATAATGCACTATAAACTACTATACAAACATATATGTAAAGCATCGTTGTATGTAGTATATAAAATGGTGGGGTCAATTCGAAATGGTCACTGAGTATAGCACATGTCTATGCAGCCATGATCTGACCAAATGGAAAATAGGCAGCGGATCAGTTGTCATGGCCTTTCATTAGTACGGTCAAATGACAAGGTAGCAGGTCTTTAGCTGATAGGTTTATTCTAGGTCTGTTGACCTGGAGGTGACTGGCTTCTTCTGTGAATGAGTATAATAACATTAGCAGGCAGATCAGGAGGCAGTCTGAAAAAGACAAATAATAAAATAATGGGAATCAGTCATGTTATTACCTAATCAGTGTCTTTATCATGGAGGAAAATAAAAACATGGAAGGAGGAAAAAAACAAAACATCAACCCTTTTTCTGTACAGCATAAACACAGCCATTATCTGGGTAAATAATTATTCACAGTGTGTGTGAATGTTGATTACAACTTCCCCCTGTTGTGTGTAATAGAAAAGAGACAGTCACTCATCAAATATGGATGAAATGGATGTTGATGCCTTCTATCATGGTGCTTAATCATGGCCCTCAGTAAACAGTAATAGGAGGCGGGATGTGAAATGGCAACTGTAGTGACAGAGCGGTAAACACTGGCTACTTTGCTTGGTGTGTGGTGATGGTGAGAAACCAAGACCACATGGAGCTGACTCACAATTTAGGAAACTGCTATCGAAACAGAAAGCATGCAAGTCGACAGGAAACCTTGTCATTGACTTCCTAAAATTCTTGGTGCAAATACTAGAAGTGTAGAATATAATTTTACTAATGCGACAATATATTGGACAATGTGTTCAATCATGCAAATGTTTCCTATAAGCTACCCCAGTAATGAAAGCGCTGACCTCAGATGACAGATTCATGCTTCTTATCCACGTGCAGTACTGTTCCCCTGTGTACACAGCGCTGAGTACAATGACACTAACAGGACTGTGTTCCCCTTACTTAGCAATATGTTTATCATCCTGCCATAGATTTCCTATCAAACTGAATGATGAGTTGGGGCCAGCTGCAAACGGCCACACACCCAATTACTGCACAAGTTTAGCATGCAGAACTTATCGACCCAGGGAGCACAGACAAACACAAACCACAGACAGGGAAGAGTAGAAATCCTTGTATCACCAGGGCGACTAACCCCTTGATCCACACTTGATCTTTGCTTGTCTTCAAAAGGCAGGATCAGTGTCAGGCTAAGGTCAGAAAGTAAAGGCAAGGGGCCTATGGGGAGAAGGGATGAGTTTTAGCCCTGAACCACAAGATGAGATCAAGTTCAGTCAGAGGACAAATTGGCGGGTAGAAGAGAATACAGGGAGGAGGAGGAGGAGTATTTTGGGTGAGAAACATTGGAAGTCAAGATGAGTTCAGAGTAGGTGGATAGATTAGATTTGAACGCCTTGCTAGTGGTTCTGGTTTATTTCAATGTCTTCTTAGATTTCTGCCCATACTACATTATACACATCATTTCTCATTAATTACTTGGACTGTGGCAGCCAGCTATATTCCCATCAATGGTTCATCTCACCGGTGTAAAACAGCATGGATCTGTCTTGTTAAAAAGGTGTTGTTTTGAGTAGTGCCGGTCTCCAGTCCAGTACATAAATAAATACATAATAAATACATAAATAGCATATAGTACTGTATAGTAAGGATAAAATGGGACATAAAGAATGTCCTAAAATGGCAAAATATGAATGTCCGTAAATTACAGATACAGAAACTGGATCTTTATTAAGCCTGAAGCATCAGTTACATCACCGAGGCAAAACAGTTTTTATCAGTTTTCGTTTTGGTGCCACACTAGCTGTATGAACAGTGTATGGAGGGCTCATGTCAATCTGTGATTTAACACCACATCGTCAAAAAATGGAACAGGTGCCTATTTTTCGCAAAATGCAAACAGCACATGACAAAAATACAGTGACTATCTGATGATGGTCAAATATCCATCATAATGGCAATTATATTTCATATAATTGACAACTTTCACTCTGAATGTCTAAATAGGTCTGGGCAACCTCACAATCTGACATTGTGATTGATCTCAATTCCACACATGATCGACTCTTCAAAAGGGTTGTACTACAAAAAAAAAAGAACTAAAATACAAATAACTGCTGTCAAAACTGATATTCAAATATTCATTTTAAATGGACAGTTTATGCTTTGTTATGACAGTATTTTAAAGGCAGCGCAACACATAGCTGTTAGAGTAACCTATGGATTTGTAGCACTTGTCATGACCAGTGCGGTGCATTTATTTCAGTCAGTTTATATCAATACTTAAAGAGGTCATATTTAGCTAAACCCACTTTTATCAGTCTTCGTTACATTTATTTGTGAATTAATGAAGAATTCAGATCCAGGCATATAATTTACAGTTTATGTAGACCACAGAGAAACGTTTTAAAATGTAATTCCATTTAAAAAAGCAAAATATCACTCATTTAAGTGCTTATCCAGTGTTATGTTGTAGTGAAACTTTTTTGATTTCTTATAGAAGTCCAGGGGAAAAATGGTCTGGGAAAAACTGTAGTCGTATGCACAGGAAAATGCTACAAGTGTTTAGGTCATCTAGATATTGTTAATTCTGTAATAATATCAGTCGAAAATGACAGCTTTTAGTCAAATACAACAAAAAAGTAATCACATATTGTGTAAAGTGCAAAAATAACTGACAAATACAGGACAAATGTCTATTTTATATTAGGTGAAAAAAATTGGGATTCATATAATGGATCTTGTTTCTACCTCAAAATATCATATGAGGTGTATTACATAATGAACATGAACACTGTTGTCTGTTCTGTGAGCCTGCAATAATGTTTCTCCATTTCTCTAACACACAGGGTCAGAACAAACACTTAAAATATAATCCTGCCTCGTTAATTAGTTTTGGGATCCTATGAAAATGTCGAGGCCAAAATTGTGATTGCAGGCCATGTTATAATTTGCCTTATGCACAATAAACAGACTTGACCTTGATAGCGTAATGCTACAAACGGCCTGTGATGCAACATTAATGGCATCATTAGTGGACTGTTACAGCCCAACTCTTTGAGAAACACGACTGCACATGTACTATAAAGGCTGTAAAATCCAGCTAGAAATATACAAATATAAAGTCATAGTGTGAGACTGAGCAAATCTGTAAACTCCTAGTTAGAATCTATTGGAAAAACAAATGTGTAGCTTGTTACTGAATAACCAGAAAGTTTTGCTCACTTACTGCTCACAGACACGGTTACAAACACAAAAAGCCGTCTCAAGTAGCTAATTACTATGCAGGAATAACTAATGCTTGCTGAATGCAGTGGTGTTTATTTTAAAAAGCCATTACATAAGTAATGAATATGTGTAGACTCTGGGGTCCAGTGGCTCAGCAAGCTCAGTGTTTATTCTACTTTAAAAAGGGTGCTGCTTGCACATGGACTCATTATAATCTGCTCTATATTCAGAGTGAAAATGGGTGATAGTAAATTAAGGATTTGTGATGTATAGACTCTAACAGAGGTGTGATTCACAAAGAGCATTGTCGTGAGCAGTTTTTTTTTTTTTTAAATTCCTATCAGATTGAAAGGACTGACCTACAATGTACGTGGGACAAAAGCTTTTAGGGCCCGGTCACACTGGCCGAACTTTGCTATAGCGTTGTTTGAACGGCAGGGCGGGGGGCCGAATTTCGACAACGCTCGGCACCGCGCCCAAAATGTGGGGGGAAAAAATTAAAACATGGGCGTTGGCTTAGCGGTGCACCGACCGTACACGGCGTTGCTTTAACGTTGGCCAACTTCTCTTTAACGGTGGTGAACGGTTTTCGAACGGTGATGAATTTTCTTCCCCGCTCCAGCAGAGTTCGGCCAGTGTGACCGGGGCTTTAGAGTGGGGCACATGGCTTTTATTTTATTATTTTTTTAATACTATCTGACATGGCAACTTTCTGAGGTTGAGCTTTTTTTTATGTATGTCTCATCTGTTTTTGCCTCTGTCCTAAAATATGTGCAAATATCCACACATATGATTCAGAAATAAATAGCTTTTAAATCTGTCTTCCTCCTTTGGTCATCAGATATTTATGACAGTAATAGAGACAAAAAACTATGTCAGAGGTGGCTAAGGTCATGGGTTTATTGCTCGAGCAGCAGAATTTGCAGGTACTTTGTGAAAAGGTAAAAAAGAGAAAGGGGGTGTGGGTGTATGGGAATGAAGCTGGGGCTTAGCATTGCTGCCACGTCCACTACTCTGACAACTAATTTGCCCTAACATTTCAGCAAAAAGGTCAGACAACCCTCTGCTCAAGTTTATGAATAGTGTATTGGGCCTCTGGCTGACAGAGGAGAGAAACAGTGAACAAGGCAGGTAGAAGGTCTCTTCATCGACTTGGCGTAGGAAAAGGAGGGAGGCAGCTCTTGTCAGCGTCCAGATGGGAGCTGCTCTGTATCCTCCAAATCAGGAGTGGAGTTCTGACCTTAGCTTATTCAACTGGGCCAGTTGCTTAAGGCTTTGGATTGTTCAGTTTGCACTCTCTAGTGCCTGAAGACTTTACAATAGGACCTTTGACAGCAGTAAAGAATTTAACGGCAAAACACACACACACGCACAAAGAAGAATTCCTCGATTGTAATAAATTCCCTCTGCATGCAGAGGCAATACCCTCAGGCAGTTTATGGTTATGCCTTTGGTCCTCTAGGATCTAAATAAATGTGCTTTCATACGCTGTTCTATTTTCATATCTTCAGGGAGCTAAAGCTACTGCACATTCAGAGACTTTCTTACATTTGAAATTGTGGCTCTAACACCAGCAGAAGTGTGGTATTTCCAAGTGAAGAGGATTTGGCTGACATATACTAGCCCCCTGCACTTGACACGGTCTTGAAAGCAAAAGACATTGACAAGACCCAGAAATGCAGAATAGTACCAGCTTTACTGCCCCCAAAATGTAGTTAAACGATATAGATTTAAATGAAGAAATCAACAAAATGAGGCTACTCACCTTCTGCCCTGGTAATAGTTAAAGTGGGAGGGTTGTGAAATGAACTGCGAAATGAGGAATCAAGGGTTGAGATGTTTAAGAATGTTTTGTATCACAGTTCAACATTATTCCGAGCTTTACTACCACAGACATGGCAAGACACCGCCAACTAAGAGCCTATGAGTAGTGCAACTACTGCTCCTCACAGGCCACTCAGACCACAATCTACATAAACAAAACAAACAACCAAAAAAAAAAAAACACCACCCAATTCCCAGGATGCTCTCTGTCCAGATGGGCCAAGCCAGCGACACTTGCTCAATTAAAGGCATCAGGGGAGACCTAACCACTTTATTATCTGCAAGCTGGCCCACATTGATCAGCCTGTCTGGGACCACTCACAGTCTGTGTGACAGCTTAATCTGAGGCCTGCACATGCACAAACTCTATCTTACCTTCTCACAACTGCACTTCAACATGCACGTAGATCCACAATCAACTTTTTACCGGGTAATGTGAACGCACTCTGAATTCCGCACAGGTGTGGCGGTGTTTATTTGTCTGCCGTGGGTCAGCAAAAGACGCGAGGGGTAACAAGAGGTTCAGAGTGATTGCATCAGTCTCATTCATTGCCTTCTGTCAAGTCATGAAAACAAATGGTTGTCTTTGTATCAGCGTCCTGGGTTGAACCAGCAGAAATCATATACTTCGGATAGATTTCAAAGTCCACTCAGAAGGATGTGCAGGCTTGCGGACCACCTGCGGAACCACAACTGCTACATCGCTGCCTGTTCATTTTACAACTATGCAATGTTTTGGATAAATTCTACTGTCATTAAATGTGTTCCATGCTTTATTTATCAAAGATGTCACTGTTTGTCTTGACAGCACTCTTGACCTTCTCTCAGTCAGCTTCATGATACTGCAACACTTCAATAACTGGAGTTTGACTACTTTACATTTGTAAATAAAGTCAATACTCAAAAAATTCTTTTGAAGTAATAAATACAATTGATATTCAATATTAGGAATTGTTAAATAGAAGTTTAAAAGCTCAAACAAAATTGTATTACAATGCCTCATTTTTTATACTGAACTGGACATATTCTAAACAATAAGTGGTGGTAAATCATTTTTGCAAGTTATTTTTATGCTTTTGTTTTTTTTTTATATAGAAAATGTGGTAAAATATCCTCAATACTGTCTTTCATACATATCATACCCATTAAGCTGTTTTCATATTTCTTCTTTTTTATACATATAAAGTATCAAAACATATGAACTCTGTGCTTACAGTTTTGATATTCCTAATAAAAAATGAATAGTGCTGTCAAGTGATTAAAATTTCAATAAGATAAATCGCAGGGTTGGTTTGAATTTGTTTAATCATAATTAAATATTCATTTTAATCTATATTAGTTGAATTTCATTTTCAGTGAGTAAAGAGACTCAAGACAGAAGGGAAAATATCTGCACTTATAACATGTTTATTATAAACTGGGTGACACATTAGCCTCGTGCTAGCAGAATCCCTGACTAACTTATGCGTTGGTGAAAAGTGTCAAAACACTGTTCTGTCTTGGGTTTTGTTTTGTTTTTTTAATTAAAATTTCCCACAAAATACACTATAATACACTAAGAAATACAAAAAAACCCCTAGAGAAACATATGCTAAAATCAACTAAAATTCATTAAAAAATGAACACAAAGCAATCAAAAATCCAAAATACATAAAAAAACCTCTTCTAAAATAAAAATAAAACCACCAGAAAATGTGATAAAACATTCAAAACATGCACAAATATGAATATATATGCAATTAACATATTTATTCAACACCTCCTACAGTTTCAACAAAACAACTGTTCCATTTAATCATGCTAAAACGTTTAATCAGATGAATCGTGATGATGGATTAATCTGCATTAACGCATACATTTTAACAGCTCTCAAAAAGAACAAAGCAGTCACAGCTTACAATACACCTGAGCTCATAATAATGCTGTGAGAAACATTCCTGCAGACCTCAGGGTGCCAAAATTTAAATACTGTGACCAATATTGGCACTGATCATCACCATGGTCAAAAAACTGTCTACCCTTGATGAAAATCATGGTGTAACGAGGTTAATAAACCAGCAGCCGACTGCAGTGCTGTCTCTGAAAGGCCACGTGGGGTAGCGAACTAACACTTTGCGGATGGCACTGGTGTAGCTGACAAAATGAAATCCCGGTTATGTTGAACCGTCATTAACAGTGAATCCTATTGAAATATCTAGGCCACATCTCCACTTTCACTGAAACAGCCTGTTGGTTTGACGTCTTGCTCTGGAGAATTCCCCCCCAACCCCGCCTTTTCCTGACACCATCCTTTTTCTCCTGCCTCTATATCTCTGTCTTTGCACTCCTCACTTGCTCTATCATTTTTTTTTTGCTACCCTTGGTTCAATTCAACCTTTCCCACTCTAAAATGATCACATGCTGAGAAAGTAAACAGAGCAGGCCAAAATCAACCTGCTGAGGGAGTCCTGAGGGGCCATGGCATTGCCGCTCCTCCTTTCAGGCCCCAAGGGAACTGGAGAGGCAACAGATAAATAAGAGCTGTGGGAAGTGAGGCTTTGTGGCAGCTGCTGACAGAATTTATGGCATTTCTCATAACAACTCATCATAGGAGCTAGGCCACACAGTGACAGGCTTGGAGACGTTTTGTTTATTACACTAATGTGTATAAAAAGGTCGCAAAAACAGAGTTTGATGTCAGAGCTTCAACCACAAGTTAAACTCCAAGGACTCCAATTAAATCCATGCCTAAACAGATCAACTTAGCACTCATTTACAGTTAAGAAAAAATATAATCACAGAGCAGCATATGTCTACATAGCAGCAGATGTATTTGAATGCATTTTATGTCAATTATTTGCTGGCCTGAGTAAAATGAGTCTGTTGATGTAATTTTTTTTTCTCTTGAATTTGACAAAAGAGAGTGAAACCAAACAGGAAAAACTAAAAGGATAATGTATCCTTTGTGGCATTATATTGTTTTAATGAGCTGACGAAAATTTCGAGGCAACACCAATAAAACACACTAATAAAGAAGAAATCATTTAGCTCTTGCTTATTAGAGACTGATGTTATATGTTAAATCTTGATTTTATTCAATTTTCTAACAATATCTAACAGTATGCCTAACATAACATTGTGAATGTAGATGAATGACAGCTGCTGCAAAGGCTGAATATAGTTCATATAGTTTAACAACAGTATAACCTTGGCTTGTTTCACACTACCAACATTAAATAGGTAAATGCATTGTAAAAATGAAAAGGCGGGATCTTTTGAGTTCATCTACAAAGCATACACGACATACTTCAATAAAAAAATTATATTCAGTATATTCTAAGAACTAGACTATTTGATATAGTTCCATCTGAGAGAACGTAAGAGTTTTATATCTATAAGAAATGTGTGTATATATATGATCCCATTCTCCTGACTGACAAAAAAGTCAAAGGTCTGGATTAGATGCAGAGCAGTGACCTCTCAAATGGCTTTGAAAACAAAAAAAATCAGGAGCTTACCTTGTCTAGTTCCTGACAACATTCAATCTTGTGTTAAAGGCAGTTGTGACTGTCTTATATAACTGTTGTTTGACGTATGGGTGTATGCCAGGATATCAACCTGCTGTTCTTTTTAAAAAGTAACTGGAGAAAGTAGGAAAAATATTAAAGTAATCAAGAGAATATGGGTGAGCAAAGCAAGTAAATGGGTATCACACAAGAGAAAAATAGAAAAAATACACTAAAATCCCACAAGAAATGATTTGATATTCAGAGGGAGGTCCTCAGTGACAAAAAACAAGCTCACTCAAGTGTTACTATTTTCCAATTATGAAACTGAGGGAGGGATGAGGAGAGAATAGCTATATTCCCCATTTCCTTTTTTTTTTTTATTTTTTTATTATTGGTCACTCTTTATTTCTTTTTTATTTCTCTCACCAGCCTATTGATCTCAATTTTACTGGGACATTTTTCTCCGCACTGCCTCTGTGCAACTGACAACCTCCTATATGTAACTGTAGCTGTGCTAAGTGAATGAAACAAATAATGGACAAGCACTAAACAAGGCAGTAAAGACATTCACTTGGTATATGCATCAGAATAATGGCTTGTTATGAAGTGAGGAGAAAAAGCTGAATTTGTGAAACCGGTTATATTAGACTCTTTTAAGGACACATACTGTCATACGTCCATGCATTATTGATACGAAGAGAACAAAGTCTGTTTTGGGCGGAAATCCATTCACACTCACATAAAAATAAGCAAATGCATGTATTTATTTATTTAGTTCACCTATGAGAAAGAAAAAAATGTGGAAGCAAACATTTTCCTCAACCTTTTGGCTTAGTAGCTGGATAGAAGTGAGAGTGTGAGCGCTTTTATTTTCTTAGAGCTAGTATGCTGGGAGACGGACAGAAGATGGACTTTTCACCAGGCTCTGCCCAAATGCAATCTCTCGTAGTGTCACCTGGTCAGCATGGACTCTTAGCTTTGCAGTCAGTGGCATTTCATGGCATAATTGAATTCAGAAAAGGTTGCAGGTACACAACAGGAGTGTTCTAGCACTGTGGAAATAATGGCAAGGTTTGGGTAGAAAGGGGATAGAGGGGGGAAAATGAAGCAGTGAGTATTGAATTGAGAAACGGACAAATGTAGTTGTGAAAGTGACAGTGAGTGCCAGGTTGAAAATGGGAAAATGTCAGGTTTTTAGTATACATCTCTGAACTGAATTTAAACTGAATTTCCCACAGGCACATACAGTAAACAGCACAAATGTGTAAAATTTGATAATTTTTACATACAAATGCATTACTAAAAAACTCATTCTGTTGACTTGGTTATTTTTTACAGAACACCATCAGCAAATTCTTATAGATCTCTGACATTGGTTATGCCACAGTCCGTGGACGGTCCGTGTACTTTTTCGTTCGTTCATTATTCTATTCTGGAATGAAAAATGAAAATCAAAAAAGGGTGCAACTTCTTGTTTTGTTTGAATCAATACAAGCGGAAATGGTTGTATTTTGTTTTCGAAATGTATTGCCAGCATCATACAAATTAACACTATTTTTGTTTGATTCTTGTTTTGTAATATTTAATTATTCCTTTATTGAATTTCATTTGACGGATCACCCGGAAGTAGATCACAGTAGAACAGCCCCGTCCTGCTCCGATGTCAGTCAGGTGCTGCGAAATATCTGCATGCGTAGCATGTTTTCGTATCATCTCACGGATTATGTCGGAGTATGCTTCCAATGAGGCCATAATTTCATGCACATGAAAATAACAAAAGCGACTTCCAGTTGGAGCTGGGACGGTTGGTGTGGCCATAGATGTGGGTCAAAGAGATCCACCACCGAACTGCTTCCAAGTTCCAAGTCAAGTTCTAAATAAACTAATACACAATTCAGAACGGCATTTTTCTACTGTGCTTTTCCAATTTTCTGCTATTCATTGACTATTTTTTAATACTTACAAGGAAAACTAAATATGGAAGATGAACCTATTTCACAAGTGATATTCAAGCACAAAACATAATAAACAAGTCCTTTTTCATTTCTCGTCCAACATCCAAATTAGAATAATGAATGAACGAAAAAGTACACAGACCGAACTTTCCATGACAATAATATACATATTAAAAAAACAAAACAAAAATGAACTCTGTCCTTTCCATGACAATAATACACATATCAAAAACAAAAGTAAAATGTTTCATAACAATAATGCACAGAAATAAACTGGCCATTTCTGTACAATAATATAAATATCAAAACTAAACTCCATCCACTTCATAACAACATTACCCATATAACTGACAATTCTCTAAATGGTGGATTTTCGTCTGACTAGAACCTATTTTTACTCTCCTTTCCTAAAACCTGTCCTTCCTCAGCTCACCATCGGCATCCTTCAAGCTGCCGACCTCATGTCGATGGATTCGGGTGGAACCTCAGATCCTTACGTTAAAGTCCTGCTCCTTCCTGACAAGAAGAAGAAGTTTGACACGAAAGTGCACAAGAAAACACTCAACCCCGTCTTCAATGAGACATTTGTGTTCAAGGTTCTTCGCTTCGCCTCTGCTTGCATGTTGCCTTTATGTAATCTAAAGTCTTATAATAAGGCAAATCCACGCAGAGAGATACATATGCAGAAATAATGAGGTGTCCCTGTACCTGCATGCAGATGGTCTTTAACTGTGATGGGACTGTCAGCTTCCACTGGTCAGTGCGGCGTGCATGCAGCTCTCCAGTCCTGGATAATAAGACCCGCAGAGACTTCACACGTGGCTCCAGGTCACGCTAGCAGCTCTGCCACTCTAAACATCTGCAGACTATCTCTGTCTCAAATGGCGCCCAGTGGAAGCTGCGTTCATTGCCGCATTTACAGTGTGTCAACATTAATTTACACATTATTGATCAATGTTGTCTTTGAACTCCAGGGGCTTTTATTAGTTCTACCTGTCTAGACAGACTGTCTGGAATAAACCGTCGCATATCGGCGTGTCCTGATTGTCGCTCAGGCTGAATTGTGACTCAGCCTTGTTAAATATTCATTTTATTATGTTAATTATATCTTTATTTAGGTGGGACAATGGTCCGTGTAACGCTGATCAGTTCAATTTCCTATTTGAAAAGTGAGAAATGGGAAATTAGAAAATTGGATTACGTTCTCCAATATCGCGTTTTGTGGTTGCTGTATGTAACGGTAACGAACATTTACGATCTGTTTCCCGATGTTTCATTTGCGCTGTAACGATTAGAAAATTAGACAATTGAATAATAATAAAAAATCGGAAAGAACTTGTTTCTGTC
>JAPTYR010000011.1:5915890-5935381 GCA_029814505.1 Siphamia roseigaster
GAGGCCTGGAGAGATCATTTGAATTAGTTATTAGAAAATTAAAAAAAACATCTTTAAACCCATATTTACCCTCTTCTGTTTGATATTTTTAACTACTTTATAAATCCTGTTGTGAAAATATTACAGTTCAAAACAATGTGTTAAAGGGAAACTGACTGTGACAAGAGAGAGAAATAAAAGGACAGAAAGAAGAACATTTGGAGGAAACAAAAGATGACGGGATGAAAGAAAGAGGAGAGAGATAAGTGCAGGAGGAGGAGAGGCAGGAGTAGGAAGTGCTGACAGCGGGTAAAGGTGAAAGAGAGATAAGTGGAGTAAGAGAGTGAACTTGGGAGAGACAGAGAGGGGGAGGGCTTGAAGAGCGATGGAAAGCCCAGATAGCCTGGAGAAGAAAAGGTAGGAGGCGGGTGAAGGAAATGCTGCGGGACGAACAGAAACACAGAGATGGATGAATGTGAAGGAGAACAAAAAAAGTACAGATATGGAAATGGTATGTGTCAGTAAAGGAGGGAGGCAGAGGTTTGAAACGGAACAGAATCTGACATGAGCTGACAGCACTGGAGCACATCCCAAGAGCAAACGAAAGCAGGAGCAGGGTGTACACCATAGACAATGGGCTTGGAAAGAAAAAGAAGAGACAAAAGGAAAGAGTGAAAGAGGACAAAATAAGGAAAGGATGGATGAAAAATGTGCAAAGGAAACAAAAGCAGAGGACAAAAAGGAACATGTACCAAAGAATGAGTCAATTGTGAACCAAACCTTCAACAATTTTGCATACGAAATGTTCCATTCATATATTCAGCACCTTTGAAGTTAGGTATTCTTAAAAAAATAAATAAATAAAATTCTGAGCCATGCTCAAAGTAGCACCTGTACCATGTCTGAAACTCTTGTATGAGTCATATAATCCCTAAGACGCTTTTTATTTTTAACAACTCAATATTTCCTGCAAAGAAACTTTTGACCAAAATAATATCTTCCACAAGCAGCCTTTTCCGAAATCCATGACACCTCATCTGTTAAAGGCTGGAATATACAAATGAGACCCTGGTGACCTCCGTAAATGGACAGTTTTAGTGTAATGCAGAACCTGACCAGGTCACAACACAACAAGCGCAAGAAAGGTCAAGGGTCAAACCCAGGTCACTAAGAAACTAAAATTACCAGTGCAAAAGACAGAGTGGATATTCACTCACTGTGGGGTAAAGCCACCACAAAGTAATAATGCAAAGGAATGATAACACTTTGGATGGGGTTCTTACCTTCTTTGCAGTACTTCCCCTTGAAGCGGGTGTGGGTGCAATCACAGTGGACCTCACCATACTGAATCGAACAAAACCCTCCATTGAAGCACGGGTTCTGCTTGGTGCAAAGGTATTCCAGGTCGCTCTGGATGCCTTGGCTATTTAGCAAAGTTGGAGGCATCTCTCCGACTTTGAGATTAGATATCAAGCCCTGAAAGGGTGGCTCATACTTCACTGTGCTGGATGTCAGTGCAGACAGACGCACATCAGGGGGGATCCCACCCACAAACAAGTCACTGACTACTGCCAACTCCTTCCTCTTTGACTTGACCACAGCCACTTTGGTTTCTCCGTCCACCATCAGACTGGTTTCACGATAGTTGCGGGTAAGCAAGACCATGTGCCAGCGGTCATCGTTCACTCGTGTCTCCATGTGCGAAGTAGCAGGTTCAGCACAATGGATGGCAAAGCGCAGCTGGAGGCGACCACCGGCAATGAGCAGCTCCAAAAAGTCACAGTTGCCACCATCATCAAGGTAGAGTACCAGGGCTTTGCTAATGTTGGTCTTGAGACTAAAACTCAACTCACCCGTTGACCCTGCCTCCCAGCGCCCATAGCGGGCCCACTGGCCAGGTGCCCCACCAAATTCCAGCATCCTGACTGTGGCGAATAGACCGGAGAAGGCCAGAGGCCACAGGGGCCAGCACAGGAATCGTAACCCTCTTGTCATGCTCAAAGTTCCCAGGTTTCCCCTTTTCTATTTGTTGCCTTAGAGGTCTGTATGCACCACAGATGTAAAATGTAGCTGAGGCTAATGAACTTAGTTTTTAAATGTAAACAAGTGGGATACAAAGCTCACTGGTTAAACTAATCTCAAAGGCTCTACTCCAGTTTCAAAGAATCAGCAGTTTATTCCTTTTCTCTCTGATGCTCTAATTCTTGTCCTTATCCTGACTCTCTCCTTCGTCTCTCCATCAGTTGGTGCCTCTGGGACTTGAAGGAAGGGAATGAAGAACAGGGATAGAGTACAATAAGGGGAGGTATGATAATTTCAACAGAGCCTTTTTCTTCAAAAGCCTCTTGGTCTATCCTGAACTGAAAATAGAATCTTCGACTCAAGGAATCCAGATCTAAGTGCAATTTCCAGGAAATCTGAACTTCCGCCAAAAGCTTGGGGGAAGAGTTATCTGCCTGTTATCTCTCTTTAACGGGAGTGTGAGCAGAAGAAAATGAGGGAGGGAGTCTGGTGTCAGAGCTTGCTGCTATCTGCTGGAGCATAAGATGCGTTCATGGTTTCAGCATACACCACTTCTTCTCTTGAAACTTGCAGACCATGGAGAATTATGAGGTTCTACATCCCATCATTTTGAGGGGGGTGGGATTCTGAAACAGACAGAAAAACAGTTTTTTACAAATAAGTCTAATCCATTGTTAAGATGATCACCAATTACTCATTATAAAAATTTCACATTATTCATTTTTTTAGCTTTCCTCTGCTTTGCCCATAGTTGCTTTCCCCTGCAGTTTTAGCCGCCATGTACTATATACAAAAATCCCTGTGCTCTCTTCAGTTAAAAGCTGACACTTCAAAAAAAAAAAAAAAAGTTTGTCTTGAACTGAGCAATACATTTGGAGTTTTGCATGGCTCTGAAGTTCCCACGGGGGCTGAAGTAATATGAATGTCTTATTTCATCTTTTCACTCTCAGTCATATCAACATATATGTCATGCAATGTACTGAACCTTAACATAATGGCTTCATATGCTGTGAGGAGAGCTGTCAACCATACACACTTTTGGCCAATTAGCAATGGACCACATTTGACAAATCACATCCATCCACTATGACACATACACACACAAAGTAGACATGCATATGCAGACACACACATCATTAAATCAAATGTGATTCAGAGTGGAGTGCTGCCGAGTCAATAGCTGTCTGAATAGCCAGACTTGACCCTGGGGCCTAGCCTAATCCCTAGCTATTATTTCTTGAGTGAGATTTAATTTCCGTCACAGAAAGTCTACAATTAAAGCTAGGATGAACCCTGCTCATGCTCCCTTGTGCTATCCTGCCAGGCTTTAAAGTGACAACACTGATGATGCAAGAACACATGCAGGGTAGGGAAGGAGGGCAAAAGAATGACATGGACCATGAAAATGAGATAGAAGGAAAGACAGTGAGAATGGGTGCATCAGTGTGGTCAGAGTAGGAGGATAGAACACAGAGTGGGATGGAAGAACATGTTTCAAGGAACAGACCGAACCATGACAAATTAAACTGAGAAAATGGAGGTTTCTTTGAATTATGGGTAATGGAAATCCAAGACCGTCTTAATTTCAATGCAGGAGGTCAACATCTTTTCAACATGGAAAGTACAGAACAGCATTATGACAGCCTTTGAAGGATTCCAATGCCACAAGAAGAAAGCGAAAAGAAAAAAAAAAAATCTTCATTCTGCAGTCTGACATTATCAAAAGCTAATTCAAGTGCTCACTGTGATGGAGACAAGGTACGCATAGGAGGTATGGTTTCTCTGTGAAGTTTAGCAGGCACTCGAGGCAGATACGTTATGAGCATATGGCTTCCTATTGTGCAGAGCTGGAATGTTATTCATTCTAAGGAAACATCACTTGCTTTATGTTAGACATCTGGCACATGGGAGTCATCTGGGTAACAGGTAAAGCACGTCTCCAAAAGTCATATAACTTGGGAAGGATAGTTTTAGTTTCGTCACACTCTGCAATAAGCAAATTTATAAGCATTTATAAGCAAATGAGAGATGATACATCTATTTATAATTAAGTCAGACACTGGATACTCTCAACTAAAACTGCATAATTAATCAAAGCATAATGTTGTAATGTTGCAACTGCATTATCAAGCTATCAAAAAATGTAAAGGCCTGGTGCTTTTATGGTGATACGTATTGCATTAAAGGACACTGAGTCGAGGGAGTTACTATGATGGAATGTAAACATAAAAATGCATTTTTCAATAATTTTCTTGTTTTTACTGCATTAGTTTTTCAAAATAATCAGTAATTTAATTTAAGTACTTCACAAGTAGATGCAAATTGCATCATGTTTTCGTGCAGCCCCGTTTTAGATTCACATTTATATTATGGCCATATCTTAAATTCCTTCCTAGCACCATTCCTATCTTGAATCTTAAAGTCTATTCATCACTATACACCAGTAAGCACACCTGCCATTAACACAGATACTGATACTGTACAGTAATACACCATGAACAGATAGTCTGGTGTTTATCACACTCCAAGCAAGCGAAAAGAAAGGTCTTGACACTGTTAAATTGTGATTATAAATGTCACCAAAAGCATGATACACCCTGTGAAACACTTTGATACTAATAGAATTGCATTTTGTGAACACCTTAGGCTTGTTTTATCAAACACTCTCAACAAAATCACTGTCCCTTTTGTGCATATAATGAATATTCATTGAGTTATTTCTGTCTGGTTGGGGATTCCTATGCTTTACACAGAAGCAGTGTTTTCTGCCACAGTTCTTTTTTTTTTTTATGAAGTTTTACTATGTTTCAGTGCATCCTTCAAGTATTGTGTTGCGAGTTATTAAGGGGTATTGGCAAGCTTGATGCCAGGCTTGAGGCCTGATGGTACTATTAAATCCCAAGGACACTGAGGAAACATAACAAGCCTCAAGAGATAACGAGAGCTCTGAGGCTTGCACTGCATGTGCTTAAGAGTGTGTTGCAACTGATTGTACTTGCATGTGCAACTGTCTGCGTTCAGCAGAGTGACTGTCCTTGTGTGACAGTGCCTGTGTTCATCTGAAAGGGGATATACTCTGTGAATTTGACTTTTTGTCTACATTTATGACTGCATTTCGGACTAAAATATTTGTCATAGCTGTAGTATACGGTGTCTTCTTTACAGTGCTTGGCAAACATGTTGTTTTACAAATGACATCTATGATCCTGGTTCAGTCCATTTTGAATCCAACAATAACAGGCCATTTTCTGTCTGCTAGTGTGACATCCATCTGCCCGAATTCCTTCCTCCACAAAAAGGACATCTCTCTTCCTCGCATTGCTTGGCTAAGCGGCAGCACAGCGAGCAGTTTGACTGAAAGAGCTATCTGTACCAAGTCTCATACACCCTGACCCGACATATTCTCCAAGCGACGCACCCTTGGGATAACTGCATAGTCATGTGAGCTACCGCCGACCCATTTCCTCTCTCATCATTCTACAGGGAACATTGGTGCAATCTTGACAGAAACTCTGCTTCAACTCTTTGAGAGTAGTTTGATACAGCCACACTACAGTAAAACTTGTCCAGATTAATATTTTTATTTTGTCACTTGGATTCAAAATGTGATATTTTGTGATCAGTGTGGCCTTAAAAAAGGAGAAAAAAAAAAAAAGAGAAAAAAGTTTAATGAAGCTTAGATTTGCTTTTGTTTTGTGGCCAAGAATTTCAATTAGACTTGTATAATTATACAAGTGTATAACATTTGGATTGCGTTTAAATGAGAATGCATGCAGCTCCGAGTTTAATTTACGTAAGCTACCCACAGATGGTTTCAACTCCTCACAAATCTTACTTGTTTTGTATCTCTCAAACTCAACTCCACAAGAGTTTTACAGTGAGCTATGCCATATCAACACAGATACAGGAGGTTGTGGGAAGGGGATTTTGATTCAACAACAGACTTAAGCTTAAGTTACATGCATTGGCGCCTACAGGCAGGGAGATTTCACAAGTTGAGTTTTTTATTCTTCCTGTGCTGATGTGATGAAGTATGATGTGTATTAGAGCTGCACAATTTTGGCAAAAAATAAAATCCAAAATTTTTCCTATAAAAAGTACATTTTTAATTTGTGTTTAAAACAACAGAAGGCAGTACGTTGTTTTCGTGAGCGGTCCACAATGCAAGGCACTGCTCCCTACCTGAAATTGGTGATGTTTTCATCACCAATTGGACTCACAGAAGTTATACTAATGCAAGTCGGTAACAGGCACAGGCATCAATCATGTGTGCATGCGTCTGTGTGTGGACCACGTAACATGAATGATCCCCATGTGCTTATATTTAAATTGGGGGATATGTGCATGGTAGAGACCAACCGACGACACACTGGAAAGATTATATCCCTGGAGCTGTTGGATGTGGCTGGGGAGAAGGCTGTCTGGACTAATCTGTTGAGGCTGCTGCCCCCACAAGCCAGATTGGAAGAAGACATTACGATATGGATCCGTGCAGGATGACGTAAGATGAGTGATCCCCATGCAGTTATATTTGAATTGGGGGATCTGTGCTTGACACCACAGCTTACATTGGTATCACTACTGTGAGCAGATTTAACATACATAGTCATCACATGGGCTTCTGTGAAAAGCAGATAGGAGGAGGAGCCTACAGTAGCCTGCAGCCATGAGCCGCAGAAATGCAGCTCAAAGGCAAGTGGCTGGGAGGCATGAGAGAGATTAAATCAATTCGACAATTTCCCTTTTTTTTTTTTTTTTTTTTTTACAAATTGCACTAAATAAAAAATCGGATTCTGATTTAAAATTGATCAGTCATGCAGCCCTAATATGTATAGACTTTGTGATGGAAATACCTATTGCATTGTAAACTAAATGAAAAGATAAGTGCCATAAATCTAAGCATCATCATCATCTAATACCATGTTTCCACTAGTATTCACTCTCCTCGGTTCTATTCGCTTTGGTGCATTTCCACCATGAAAAAGGACCATGGTACCCAGTTCTAGATTTTTGATATATACTCCACTGAGGTTCCAAGCAGTCACAAATGATACTATAATGTGATGTGTAAGCAGCGTAGACACTGATTGGTTGAGTTGTCTACATCATTGAGTTATCAATGTGTGATCCGCCATGTAAAAAAAAAAAAAAAATTTGAGCGATTTTACCACAGGACTTATGCTGTGCCTCATGATGGCATCCAGGTACTATAGTATCTGTAATGGAAATGCTCTCTAGGAACAGTTCCTGAAATCTGAGCCAAATCGAGTATGGCCAAGTAGAGCTGATACCATGTAGTGGAAATGCAGCTTAAGACGTGCTGTTGGATGTTAACATAGTATCCAATTTCTGCAAGGAACATTTGAGGTTAATGTTTTAACGCAAACAAACAGTGTGCAATGGTTGCACATTTCTGATAAGAATTGCAATTATTAATCACGACCAAAGTAATGAGTAATTTTTTTGTAGCACCAAATTAAAAACAAAACATATTCTCATATTTTCTCAACATTCATCCTGGAAATTAATTTTATAAATTCATAAACCGTATTTTGAGAAAGAAATACATGGGCTTTATGTCTTTCAAGCTAACTCATATGATGAACTAAACTACCTTAATTGTGTGGCAACTGTCACATAATGAATCAGTATTTCACAGTTCACAGTAGAGCTCCATTAGGGAGAGTAAATCTTCCAATGTCCTGTTAATTTATGAGGTTTGTGTGTCAGGTACCCCTTGCTACATGCTCCTAAATCAGGGTGTTTTGGTTCATTTGGGTCCTTTGGTTAATCCATCTTTTACAGAGCTCCACCTCAGCTCCAGGTCCTTAGATTACCCACAGAGCATCCTGCACCTGTTGTATGAAGCTGTGCCAGGCTTTCATCTTCCTTCCTCTACACTCACTACACAGTCACGTGAAGACGAGTGTGATTACTTCATTGGCAGCCCTTACTACATGATGTCCAGTGTTTAGTGCCTTTTTTCTCTTTAGTGTTGTAACTGAGACACTGATGCATTGTTCAAGTTCAACAAAAACAGCTGAAGCCAACGAAAAATTATACTGAACAATAATCTAGACAAAGCATAACAGAGGTGTAGCTACCACAAATATTTATACATGCAAATAGTTTTCCAATGCACAAGTACACCTGTGCATGGATTACAGACAGTATCCACATGCAGACAAACACACCGACTCTCTCTCCCTCTCATAGACACATACACACACACCCCAAATCCGAGTGAAGCGTGAGCTATTAATCCTGGCCTGTGAGAAGCTCAGCAGTGTACCATCCGTCAGCATGAAGCTGCTGCTGCTGCTGTGCTCTAATTAACCAGAGAGGCACGCTGAGCCACTTTTAATATTCCTGGTCAAGATGGAGAGTGAAAAGGAGTGGGAGAACGAGTAGCACAGAGAGAAATTAAAACCATTAAAAGAAAAATAAAACAGTCTCAGTGTCAAACACCGGGGAAGAAAAATGGAGAAAAGACAGATGAAAAAGGCAAGGAAGTAGAAAGTGTTAATAGTTAAACTAAGGATGAATTTGGATCTTCAATGCTAAATAATTGGCTGAGGCAGAGAAAGCAGTTGATGTTAAGTATTTGCTAGTTAAGATTAAGTAAAACCAGTGGGATCTGACATCAGCTTGATAATCGTCAAAACTGCTTAGAAAAAAAATAAAATAAAAATCATGTACTGGGTGATGAAGAGGAAGTTCTAATTTGATGAATGAGGAATGTTGTTTCGACCATCACACATGTCAAATTTAAGCATCTCAACTGCCATGTGTTAAGAGTTTTTCTCTTAGGACCTGTTGGACTGCATCTTACTGACTAGAAAGTCAAAATATCTGACTGCTGCTGCAGTAGGATGATGCGACATATGTATGACTCAGGGATTTAAGAAGGGAGGAAACCTTAAATTCAAAGACAAGACGGAGGAGACAGGGCAACTTCAAGCTGGATTGAAAAAAAAAAAAAAAAAAAAAACTCTCTGCATTTGTGATGTACAGCTCAATTCATATGGACTGTGTGAGACTGAGGTGAATGGGTCTTTATTCCACATCAGACTACTGGCTTTGATCAGCCTCGTCAGCGGTAAGCCACAAGTGACTACGACTTGTTGTTAGTGCTAACTGCATTTAGCCCTGATGAGAAGATGCTAATGCAACAGATCAAGGGGTTTAGCCTTGCTCTTAGCGCTGTAACACACAGATTAATAATGACTTTAGTGGAACTGCTGGTTGCTCCTTTTGCCAGATACCTTGACGAGGTGAATCATGGAAAGTAAATTAATTTGCTCTGCAAGGTTCGAAGTTTAGTGAGCGATAAAAAATAATTGATGATAATAATTAAGAGCATGCAATGAACACAAAAACACATTCTGCTTCTTGCTTTAGGACCTGAGTGTGACTGCAGTAATGGGTCATTCCAGTTTTCTCCTCTGTCAAGTCAATCAATTTTCTCCCAAGCATTGATGGAGGCTTTTTGAAGAGGAGGGTGAAAGAGTGTTTTAATTAGTTTGAGTAGTCACAGATCATTTTCAAGCACAAGACACTGTTGACTCTTTAGAAGTTAGCACTGAGCCAGAAACAAATGACATAAATGGCAGGAAAAGCATGAAGATGCAGTGTTAACTTACATTGTAGTAATGTTTACATTACTACAATACATCGCCAATGAAGACAACAAAATGGTGGGCTACATATGAGAGCAGAAGGCAGGGAAAGAGACATGAGGCATATAAATGAAGGGGAAACAGAAAGGATGTCAGTGACACTTATCCTGTCATGCTACTTGAGATGCAATCACAATAAAATGTTGCAACATGCACTTACTTGCAAATCATCATCCAAACAACAGAGCCATTAGATGTGCATGCCATTAACTAGCATCATCATACTACAGTTTAGTGTAAGAACCATGGCACAAGGCAGGCAGAAATACTGACAGCAGGTTTTTGCACATGCTGTAGTATTAGTATTGGTTTGCCTGCTCATCCAGGCTCTAAACATTTTCTTTTGCTTGTCCTTCTTTCCTCCTTATCTGACACTAACCTTCATATAACGCTTCTCATTTCCCATTGTGCCCTCTCCCTTCTCACACCACCCTCTGGTTAACTCTCTCTTTCAGTTCATCCAGTCATCCATCACAATCCCACTGTGGCTGCACCTACTTCCACCTGTCTGAGGCCTAAGAACTTGCAAACTCCAGGTGCGGTCAGTATTACAAGTATAAATCCAAATGAATCCAATGGAAGTACATACTGAAGCAGAATAAACTGGAGGTTTGTTTGTGCCCCAGGTTAAGCCCCATCATGTTATCACTGTTGTGTGGGTGCGATAGCAGTCCCAGATGAATATTGATGTACACTATTGCAATAAAGTGGGTGAAAATAGCTATAATTTTAATGCCTAGAGGGGTAAACGAGTGCTTGTGTATGGGACATTTCCAGACGGAATAGCACCCATCAGTGCCAGAGGTGATGCATATGTGAATGCAATCAAATGCTGCTCTGGGCGTCTATAGTTTGTCTGAATTATGCATGTTTACATATCTGTAAGTGCAGTTTTCCTGTAGACGTTTTCTTGAGTGAGATGCTAAACCTGTTCTTCGCAGGCGTGAAATATAAAATGTTCGCTTTGGGGATGCAGAAATGTTGATGATTAAGTTTGTGGTGTGTGTGCACATGTGTGTGCATGCCTAACAGCATGCGTGCGGCTGTCTTGGTGCCTGGAGATGTTTTGGTAGGAAGCACAAGGCTCACTGGCCAGGCCTTGAGAATCTCCCGTTCCAATTAACCAGCCCAGCAGCCTGCAGCTCTGCTGGCCTTATCTGGGAGAAAAAAGAGGCAGAGGGAGAGAAAGGGGGTAGGAGGAAGTGATGGAGTGAGACAGGACATTTGAAAAGAGACACAGAAAGGGTTGGAAGGCAACAGAAAGAAGGAAGTCTGATTTAGAGGAACAAAACATGACCAAGAAAGAAAAACTCACTACACCGGATCCTGTCACAACATGCCTACTACCTTTCATGCCCTCCAAACCAACACAGATCCTCTCTCCTTCTTGCCACCAGATGAGGGAAAAGCATCTTTGTTAAAAACAAAGACCTGCAAGAGCTTTAGTTAAAGAAAAGAGAAACTGATAGTGTGCTGATGACTGAGGTATTGTGATTATTTTAGAAGAAAACACTATGCTGTCAATTTCTTATATGTCCAATAGCCATTATTGAATATGGGGTAGAAAGGGCACTATTCAGCAGTAGCCCCTCTATATTTGTCAGTCAAGTTTGTAAAATCCCAAACCTTGGATATTCTGACAATCTGTCTTATTACCAAGGGGAAAAAAATTTATTTGATACACTAAATAATGACAGTATGTGTTTGTATATCACCTCTTGACAAATCAGGGCAACAAGTCGCACATAAATAGAATAAGTAATGGATCATAATAGTAGTAGACCAGAACTGTCCAGTTAAAGCTCGCAAAGATGTCATCAATCCAGGGACTATGTGACAGAGTACTTCATGTGCATCTCAATGTGTTAAACAGGCTGGTTTTTGACTGTTTCAGCATGACTTTCAATTTGTGTTTGCATTTCAAAGACTACTACTACAGACTCCATGAGAACTGCAACAACAAAAACAAGAGGCCATTAGTGGGTGCATATTGTGGCAATCAGTCTGTCTTTCCTGAATATTAATTGGGCCAATGGCAGGTGTTATTAGAGGGCATATTTGAAGGATTTCCTTCAGCAAACAACTTTCTTGAAGGCAACATTTAGGTGTAACGATTACTTGTCAACAAAACAGCTAGCAATTGCAACAGATATTTAACAAATAAACAATGCGATACAAAAAGGAGTAACACACTTTGTTATGTATAATGTTTATTCTATCTCATCTAATGTATTCAACTGTACTGTTTAAAGGTTTTTGTATGTTTCATAGTCAGTAAAAGCAGATGTTCAAATGCTCATAAACACACATTCTTCTCTTCAAATGATGTAGAGGCCCACATGTCCTCCATATTAGATTCTCCTAAGGCCCAGAGCATGTGCTGGATTTATGAATATAATACTGGATTTCATCTGCCATGTGCATTACTCTGCTCTCAGAGGTGGTGTGTGTGTGTGTGTGTGTGTGTGTGTGTGTGTGCGTGCGTGCGTGCGTGCGTGCGTGTGTGTGTGTACGTCAGGCTGAGGAATCTGCCATGTCTTCATGCCACCAATGAATTCTGGAAGAATCAGACAGAAAAAAAGAGGGACAGCATGAGATTGAAAGAAAAGGAATAAAGATAGAACAGAAGAGGGAGGGACAGTGAGCCACACGTAGCAATTCAGAGCGAATTGGCTGTGGTAAATGACAGTCGATTACCATCTTAAATATACTGTCAAAAAGCAATTTGCTTCGCTCATGCCACAGGCCTGATATTTGCACCTTATTAGGAAGGCTGCCCTATATTTTAAGAAGCCAACCTCCCAGCCTCCCTAAGCTTCCATTTACCCATAAGCCAACTGTGTATGAGCCTAATAGAGGACATTTTACTTGAGTGAAAGGACAAGATAGAGGATTGAAGAATAGAACCATTTGAAATTACCTGTAATACAAACAATTAATAACAAACCGTAAATAGGCTTGGTCATTCATCAGCATACAGAAGATGTGGTTACAAAAATACCAATTCCAAACAGCTTACTTAGAATACAGTTTTTCCCCAAGCAACAAGAGATTAATGAAGATAGAGAGCTTAATCAATTTTATTACTCAAGATTACCATCTACAGCTATCATAAAACTACCATTAGTACTAAACCTTACTTAATGGAAAGCTACATTTATTACCCACCGATTTAATGTTATTGGCTTTTGAATAGAACTTGTAAACTTGGACTCAAAGTCTTTGCAATGACATCACCACTACAACACATTTCAAAATGAATTGGCATTTCAATATCCCACGTAAAACTGATGGAGGGTTGTAGTGTTGCAAACATTTTATAGGAATCAAAAGAAACAATGCAATCCAGAGATTTGGGGACTGAAAGCAACAACAGACCAAGGCGTGGATATTCAATTCACTGTTCCAGCTTAGTAACTTCCATTGATGTTAGGGTGCCGATATGATTACTGAGAGTCAAGACCCACTGATATCTGCAGCAGGTGAGCAATGTGTTTAATTTCACAGACCTTGTAGATGCTGAGCTCATTATTGGCCTCTCAATTCACTCAGCGCACTTCCTATGGTGGCATATTGATCTGGGCAATATGGTTGAAAGCGGTGTCTTACAAAAGACCTCTCTCCCAGCTCCTCTTGCATTTACTCATCTGTATCAAGTCTGTCTCACTCGAGCTCTCTTTCCTCTTTTGAGGAGGAATGGAGGAAGTAACTAAGAATAACTGATGAAAAATGGAACTGACGCCACTCTGAAAACATTGATTCAGGTGTCCTTTAGTTCAGCTCTAAATCTGAGGGAGCGGGAACATGCACAGGCATGCGGTGCCGCTTTGTGACTCAGAACAAAAAACTGGCAAGACTTTGGTTTGAAAAGATATGAGGTGACACACAGCTTTGTGTGTGCACACACACATGCAGATACAGAAACACAAATGGAGAGCTGTGAAAAAGGGGACAGACTATGCACGTATTTGCAAGCCTCTGGGCAGAAGTAGGTTAGGCAGAAGGGAGAGGAGAGAAGACAAGCTGATTTTTTATTTTTTTTCTCCCAGATGGGGGGCTGGGAATATGCTTGAGAATAAAGGATCCGATTATGTAAGCACTACTAATGCTCACTCTCTTTCCTAAATTCGTTTTTTTTAAAGCCCACAAAATTCCTTGAGCATCCAAACTGAACTTGCAAGACAAACTGCATCCACCTCAAACATCCTCAGCGGGGGATATTACAGACAGGGTAAATTATGACCACTTGAAAAACAATAACAACACTGGCTGCCTTGGAGACCAATTGAAACTAGTCAGTGCCTCAGAATTTACAACCGAAAACCAAGTGAAAAAGCAGGATGACCGTGGTTGAGCTAATCAATACAAAATGCTCTGACCATGACCTTGCATAATCGGTCGCAGAGCAGAAGGTGCGGTCTCAAGTGTGTCTGTTAAGGAATATAAGATGCTGATGATGAAGTTTACGTAGGATCGATACGCTCACCTACAGTATTGATTTGGCTTCATAACAGGCTTGAGTTTTGAGCTGTATGCTTGCCTATGTGTTTGACTACACCTCGCAGTCCATAAACAGATGGACCCAACACTGATGCAGAAACTACAAGTGCACACCTACACACACTAAAAACACTGTATTCCTCAATTCATGACACACTTAAATGACTTATAACAGTTTTTTTTCTATTTCTTCTAAACCATGGGTGCCCAATCTTGGTCCTCGAGAGCCGCGGTCCTGCATGTTTTAGATGTTTCCCTGTTCCACACCAGCACACCTGATGGTCATTATCAGGCTTCTGCAGAGCTGGATTATAGACTGATCATTTTAATCAGTTGTGTTGTAACAGGGATACATCAAAAACATACAGGACAGTGGCCCTCAAGGACCAGGATGTGGCTCCCCTGTTCTAAACCATAGCAATTGAGTTGAACATATCAAGTCACATTATCATCTTTTCACTACTGCCACCATGTCACTTCTCTTAAGGTTGTAATGATGCAGGAAAAAAAAAAAACAGCTGGGTATATTGTCAGTATATGGGTCTTTGGTTTGATACATTTCTTTTATGTTTTTAGTACAGTGAAGGGCTGCGCTGGAACTACCTGTGAGACACAGCATTTTAAAAACATATTTCAGTAATTTGTGCAATAACATGCACCACACATGATATGTATTTTTGTATGTTCAATATTTGTTTATGGGAAACTGTCATTTACTGAGAGCTTTTAAATGCCTCGCAGTACTCCCCGAGGTACTGTGAACGTGACTTCACAGTCATACTGCAGCAGAGGCATGATAAAGGAGCAGGTCCCCTCGATTTTGCCCACTTGAGTTAAAAAAAAAAAAAAACGTGTTTGCAATAAAGGAACATGTGGACTCTTGTGCCACAAATCTGCAACCTACCAAAAACCAAACCAAAAGTGAAACTGAACATGCTTCAAATGTTCGCAACTGCTTCTGTGCATAAGTTATACTCTGTTGTCACCTTGTTTTTTGAGAGTTTTTTTGGTTTTGTTTGCAGTGGCGCTGCTGCTGAATGCATATAGAGGTAACCCTACACATGCAATCTGCTTGTGTCCAAGCTACTTCCTGAGTGTTTGCATTTATTTGCACACAGCTCTACCTGTCTACCAAACCCAATCCCACCCATATACTTCTCTGACTGTTTCCAGGAAATAAGTACCAGGTTTTCCATCAACTTCCTCATACTTAACAGTAATAAAACTGAAATCCTTCTTGTTGGCACTAAATCCATCCCATCTAAAATAAACAACTTCTCCATTCATATCGACAGCTCTCCAGTTTCCCCCTCCCTCCGAGGTCAAGAGTCTGGGTGTCATCCGAGACATCACCCTTTCATACCAGAACCACAAACATCGTCACCCGTTCATCCCATTTTCATCTCCACAATATTTTCCTTCTCCATCCATCCCTTTCTCCAAACAATACCCCAATTCTGGTTCATAGCTGTGTCACATCCTGCCTTGACTACTGCAACTCCCTGTTATTTGGTTTACCAGACAAATCCATTCATAAACTACAACTGGTTCAAAACTCTGCTGCTCCAATAATCACCAGAACCCCCTCCATGAGTCACATTACTCCTGTCCTGGAACAACTCCACTGGTTTCCTGTTAAATTCCGTATCACTTGTAAAATCTTACTCCTCACCTTCAAGGACTAGAAAAACAGATTCGGGCCTCAGTATCTCACTAACTTCCCCCATGTAAACATTCCCACCCGCACTCTCAGGTCATCTTCATCCACCCAACTCACTGTCTCACCTGCCCGCTTGACCATCATGGGGTCCAGAGCTTTCAGCCGTTCAGCCCCCCACATTTGGAACACCCTCCCAGAACACACAAAGACTTTAGACTCTGTTATCACCTTCGAATCTCAGCTTAAAATGTATGTATTCAAACAAGCCTACTCAATCCCATAATTCCACATCCCAATTCTGCCATTTTATGTACCCATGGGTTTTATATATGCATGTATGTATATATGTATTTTAATTTGATTATAATTGTATTTTGACAGCTCTGCCACATTACACCCCTAATTTCTCCAGGACAGACTCACCTCAATTATGGTATTACACATTTGTTATAACTGTATTATCATTAGGTAATATGGCATACTTAAACAATTTCCCACGAGTAGGATCAATAAAGTACTTCTATTAATCACGTCACAGAAACAATATCAGCTCATGCAATTAAAAAATTGAAGAGTGAATCTGTTGGTTTAAAGAATCAAAGGTTTTTTTTTAACCATTCTTTCCAAGTGTATGTGTTACAGTTGTATGTATTATATCTATTTATAAAAATGTGTGTTTCGTTTTGTTTTTACTCTGAGTGTGTGTGTGTGTATTTGTAGTTCCAAGCATATTGCCATGATGTAATATGAAACTTTATAATTCCCATAAGAGAGAGGGTAACTGTAACAGAAAAATACAGAAATGGAACCGGGAAAATGCAACAAATTATGATACTGGAAATAATACGCATTTTCATCCCAGCATCCTCTGTATGTTTTCCTCAATAAATTGGTAAAAAACAATATCAGGGATAGCTTTGAATGCATGTCTGCCCTTAAGCAACCTGTGTACTGTAACTAAAACAGTGTTTCAACTCAAAAGGATCATATAAACAGGGATGCGCATAACTGGTCCGCAAGTGCGTGCGGCGCACGTTGTGCCGCACATCAAGCGCATTGACACGTCCTTGCGCACTAACAGTTGGGGCTGTTGCGAAAGGGAGCACTCGTCCAAAGAAAAGAGTATGCGTGGAAGACACTTTTCTGTGCACACTCTTTTTTTTTTTTTTTTTTTGTGCGGCTCAGGTGTCAGTTCAGTCTGGTGTCTTTTTGGAGGTGATGGCGGAACACCTAAATAGTTACTTAGCGAGACTTTTCTGTCTTGGAGATTTGGATAGTTTTTATCCAAGTGTTTATCCAAATCTCCAAGACAGAAAAGTGCACGTAAAACTATTACATCCCTGATGCTCCACGTTTCGGGGACATAACATATAAACTTGTATTCAACCAGCAGCAGTAGCAGTACTTCAGGGTTTTTTGTTTTTCTTTTGCCAAAAAAACCCAAAACTAGTGTGTTAAGAGTGTTAGAGAAAACTACTCTGGTTCCCCATGGTGTGAAAAACACAAAGTTAATGGGGGGAAAAACATTAAATAATTATTGCACATCTTTGCAATATGAATATTGCACACTCCATTATCGCGATAATGATATTTTTTCGATATATTGTGCAGCCCCAAAACTAGGCTATCGGAGAGAATATACGTCTTTGATAAAGTTTGGGGATAACTTGTTCTACAATCATTTCATCTTCCAGTCTGACAGCGTAGTCATGGACTCCATACTTTCTCACCTTTGTCTCTTTAATGCTGGCTGTGATTAATGACTTGCTCTAGTCCTGTCAGCCACTGAACCTCATGCAATACCAAACTACACACACTTGAGCTGGAAGACGAGATGAGTGTATTTTACGCTCCTGTGGGCACAGAGGTATATATTCATGTGTGCATCTGCTGGGGCCAGGTGGGAAATGAACACCGAGCCGATGAACTGAATTGGTTGCGGTGCCGAAAAGTGCGAGCTTTACCTGAACGATCTTCTTATCGGACATGCCGGCCACAAAAAGGTTCTGTTTGTCCTCATCTGGGTTGAACTTGACACAGTATGGTACCTTCCTGTTGGTGAAGCGTGAGATACACTGGCCTGCGGAGGGAAGTAAATTGAAAATCAGAGCTCCGAAGAATAGAGCTGTTTTTTTTTTTATTATTACCTCTAGCCACAAGTCGCAGTATACAAATGGGAACTCAAAATGCTGGAGGAACTGTAGCTGCCACAATACACATCAGTTCCATATATATTAAGTCAGTGGTTCTCCAACTTTTTACAGTGGAGTACCCCCTGAAATATATATTTTTAGCCAAGTTACCCCAATGTTAACTTCAGTAATTGTGATAGACAACATGAGGCAAAATGTGTTTTTGTGCCAAAGGTGTCTTTGTAAATAATGTATCTTTAACTTTTAATATATTGAAAATAATAAATCTTTAGAAGATAATTTTGTGCAAAATATTAACTGAAAAGTGCCTTCTGTCTGTGCAAAGAAAAATAAATGACACGGTCATGAATGAATAAATGAACTTAATTACTGGAATAAACTCATCTGTAATAATATAAGATAGAAATGTTCTTAAAACGTTACCAAAGCTTCAACAAGACGACAGACAATAACAATAATAACAATATAAAATAAATGTAAATATGTAAATGAAATAAGTGGTGGAGTGTCAATTTTATTTTATGAATGTATTTACTGTATTTTATATTTCAGCATTAACTCTCATTATTTATTACATATTCAGAATATTATAACATATTTAATGCATTTTCCCCCAAAAATTTCAAGTACCCCCTGGTCTTCTTCCCAGTACCCCTGGGGGTACACGTACCCCACTTTGGGAACCCCTGAGTTAAGTTATAGATGATATGAATAGGGGCGGGATTTTTCTTCTTTCCACTCCTTTTCGGGTGTAAATGAATTTCATTTTTACTTTGTTATTTTGACTTGCATGTATTCTGTGAATGCTCGAAGTAAGGGCCGCTCAATTAATTGAATTTTAATCATGATTCCGATTTTGGCTCCAGATGATTTCAAAATCCATATAATCAAGGAAAAATGATTTGGTGTTTCAGTTCCATAACTGCACAATTATGGGGGAAAAAAATTATAATCCCAATTATTTTGGTCAATATTGAAATCATGATAATTTACACAATTATGTTTTTGAAAGGAGAGTGTTTTTTTTTTTATATGTTCAATCAATGCTGTTCCAAATTCAACTATATAAAATATCTTCTAATGTAATAGAAAAAAATGAACTGTTCTGCTGCACACCGTCTTTTGAAAACAAGAAACTAATCAAATACAATATGAGATAAATATACTGGAGTAAATTAGTCCAAAATAAATACTTGGATAAATTGGCCCAAAATAAAATTTGTCACATTTGAGTACACTGACACAACATTCAACAAAGTAAAAGGGGAAATAAAAGTTTAACCCTTTAACGGTCCGTGTACCATTCGTTCTTTTGTTTTTCAATTCAGAACCAAATAACAAAAAAACGGGAAAATGGGTTACTTCATTATTCCCTTTGGATACAAAACGAAAAAAACAAATTTCGACACCTTTTTTCATTCATTCATATTTCATGTTCATAATCGTTTTTTCAAAAAACGGCAATCAAACATCACTCGTCTTGACATTTTCATTTATT
>JAPTYR010000011.1:6123988-6136184 GCA_029814505.1 Siphamia roseigaster
AAGTCAGTCAGTCAATCAGACAGACAGACAGACTTGACATGTGTGCACATTCAGGTACATAGGAATTAAATAAAATTCTGCTGCTTATATCTGTGATATAAGCAGCACAAAGGTATAAAAATATGAATACATAAATATAAATATTGTCTTGTATTTACAGTTGCCCACCTGTCCATCCACATGACCAAGTTGCTAGAATTGGCCTGGTGTGCTACTTTCTATATATCATGTATGGATTCAGGCAGAATGAGGCTGTGGGCAGATGGACTGATTCAATAATGGTTTACTACTCATTCTAGTGGTACAAAGACACACGGTGGCAGATCTGGGACAGCTTTGACTGATAGGTCAGTGAATATCTCTGCAATACTTTGACACCTGTTGCGTAATGTGTAAACCGTCACCTTTGTAACGAGATTAAATTAGATTCAACTTTAGCATCATTACACATGTCCAAGGTAACGAAATGCAGTTCAGCATTTAACCAGAAATGCAAACAGTAGGCAGTATGTATGTACATAGGTTTGATTATGGAGTGTACAGATAAATAAACATTACAACATACAACATTACAATATAAGATATACATGACAGACATTGGGTTTTATTTGTTTTTAAAGCCCTTTCCGGCCTTTTACCATCTTATATCCATTCTTTAGTATCTTTTAATGCAGGTCAACAGAAGTAACAATACCGCTTGCGTCCCATTGGGCAGGCGGGGTAATCAGTGTTTTGCTAAACATCCACATGTGAGATGTTTCCAGTTCCATATGCAGTATTGCAATCACTTAGCAAACTATAGCCATAGAAAATAGGGATATATGTTGCATGCTGATATTGTATGTGCCACTATTTCTGTTTACTCCTCATGTGCATTTATGTGATATGACTCCTTTATTGAAACTGAGACTACAGCAATAACATTACCGTGCACCTGTAGCATGCATCTCCTTCTCAATAACATGTTGACAACAATTCCCTTGAGGTGTTTGCCGACAGAAACAAAAAAGTCAGATAGAGGTCTGGATATCATTGGTCTCTGCTGCAGATATGTGTGCAGTGAGATTGTGAGATTTACTGTTTTGGAGTACAGTCAACTTGAAAGTGACTCAGGAGAGGCATATAATCTGCAGTGTTATCTGTGACAGGATTCAAAGGCAGCGATCAGAGGGGACCCCAGGACATTATGGGTACTAAGTAGCTCTATCTGGCCTCGGCTGGATCAGTACATGGTGGGGTACAGACGCTTTGATCGCACATATACAAACTCAGAAAAGAAAAATGATGACTGCACTTCACCTCGTTCGTGTAGTTCATTCTAATTGTTCCATACCTTGTTATAGAAGTACATATAGATGTACTTGGGGTTTTGTTTTGGAATGGAATGGAACAATAATGACGTGAGAACAATAGCATATCAGCAATGTTCAAGGAAAAAATGAGAAAAGCTGTGTTGGAAAGCAAAAAAAGACATGTGCGATATCACTACGCTGCATGTTGTTTAGATGCTTGCTTTTCTATTGTCTGAACATTTTCATCTTGCCAAAACAAAAAGAGTTGTTTGTGCCTTTGATCCAGTGTTTTGTGTACACCGAGAGGCGCTTTAGTGCCAACTTCCCTCACAGCGGGAGGAACTCGATATCCGTCACATGCAAAGAGTCACAATGTTCTGTTTATACAGTTCACAGCTAATCACGAGAGCACTCTTTTTTGATAAAGTTTTGTGCCATTTCTGGTACTTTTCAAGTCATGTTTTGTGGAGCAAAAGATGAGGAGGTGAGAAAGAAATCAGGGATGGCATTAGACAGGGGACCAGAGCTACACTCAAACATCAGCTGACATAAGGACATGTTATTTGCCTTAGCCGAAGGCGCCACAAAGGGACCGATGTGTTGGGTGTTTTAAAAATGTATCATGAAGTGACACAACTGGGGCCTCATTTATTCTGTATGAGGCCACATGGTGGAAAGGATTTTTAAGCTGACATGAAAAATAGAGTGACCAGAACAGAAGAAAAGGGAACCACATCTGGATCCATTCAATGTCCAAGCACAATGTTTTCCCTTTACACTACTGTTTCACACTCCACATCCTTAGGTTTAATGATTTCTATTGCAAACATATACAAAGCACAGAAAAAGAAGACTGTAATGTCTCCAGGCATGACAACTAATAGATACTCATTTTATTATTCTCAAGCATTTAGAGAGAGAGCAAACAGTGATTACACATTATTAGGAGAGTGGAACATGAACACATCACACAGAAATACAACGCTAGAGACAACTGCTTGAATCAACCATAATATTGTCACAACATAATTTAAACATATTCATTTCAACAGCATCCTCTTTTACTTCTTCCAGAATCTCCCTTGCTGCCTGTAAAGGTGTAATTCAGGATACATGCCTCTGGGGTTTATCAGAGGGAAAAGACTTAGGACTAAAGGCCAACTGTTAACAGGTTTTCAGGCTGAAAAAAGTTGGCCCTGGATTCCATTTTCAATATCAGATTCACATTGAAACAAAGAACAGAGATAGGCTTTATTATGCTTCTGTGCTGGAACACAGCTTTTAATTTGACAGAACTGTATCATCCGTGTAAAACTACTGTTGTCAGAGTGCTTAATAAAAGACAAAAGGAGTTTCTCACTCCTTACTTGCTCCTCTCCAGACCCCTAGGCAAAAGACGTACATTACAAGATTCAGCGTGCTGAAATGATTGAACCTCATGTTGTGTTATACTGTGTTCTTTTACAAATATCAGACAGGTTTGGTGTGTTTTTGACAGCAAGATTAAATTACAAAGAAATGAAAGATTCAACAAATCTAAAAAACAAACGAACAAAAAAACAACTAGTTCCTACAGAAGGCAAACCATTATTCTGTGCTCATCAGTCAGGCTACTAAAGTGGCCTGTAACATTTTTCAGCCCAAGTAATGTGACTATAATCCTGTAAGTGAAATGCATCACCCTTTTTAGTGCATTTCTTATTTTCTACTTTTCTGTCTTTTTGCTCCAATTTATAAAGCTGGGCACCACACACATCTACAAAAGAAGTATTGCTGTAACATGCAGTGAAAAAAGCCCTAGCCTTATCCCCTGCTGTGCCATGATGCCTGCTCTTGCTCTGCTTCTCTTCAGGCCTCTTGGAGGTGAAAGATGGTGGGTGTCTTCTACTGAGCCATCTGTTATGATTATGGAGACCCTGAAGGGGTGAGCAGTGACTAAAGTGGGCTCCTAATTGAATTGGGTGTAGAGGTAATCTTGTCAAACTGCCGGGGTGGCTGGCACCACTGCCAGCTACTCCTCCACAGGCTTCTCTTTACCCCTATACTGATATAATGTACGACAGTTCAGTATGGTATGGCTATAAGCAGCTGTGAGTGTGGTACCCTATAAGAAGATCAGGTTATAGTGTCGAAGGGCATCACTTTTCGATGTCAGGTATGTGGCTGAGGGTGAAATACAAACAGTAGATTTTGACTGAGTTGTGAAATATCTGTTGTAAATATAAGCAACATAAACTACAATCTTGTTATGTTTCTCTGGATCAGATATTTACACTCGAACCTACTTTGCAGTTGAAAATCAGAAAAAAATGAATGAAATATGATCTAGTAGAACTTACTTGGTTCTGAGAAAAGGACATAAAGCATAAAGATCTGTGTTATTATATGGTTTATGACAATTATATACCATTTCTGGTTCATGAAATGCCTGCTTTTATCCCATCACCGATCATTAGAGTAGTGTTATCTGAGATGTTTACACCAAGAATAAAATGATAGAAGCATACAATGTGTGTGGAGTTCTACAAATGATTGTTACATTTAAGTTTTAAAACTAGTTCATGTTTCACTGGCCTCACCCAGACATTGCATTATCTAACAATCACTTTAAAAAGCTGAATGATCGTAATAGTTCATTATTTTCATTTGTTTTTTTATATTACAAAGGTTTTCCAGTGAGTCTTTGACACAGTGGACATTTGTCTTAGTTCAAGTGTACTGCAGTAGTAATTAGTGCCTACATTGACAAATCTTACAGAACACTCAGTAAAGGTTCCTGCTTCTTATTACAAGTAATAAGGACAACTTTGGTCCACTTTTTACTGATCATAATGTATACAATGTCCAAACACTGTCAAATTAAGTTCACACACCCAAAAATATATTTTTACTGCATCACTATTTTGTTTAACAAGGAGATGTGGAGATATCCTAACGTACTAATATGTGAAGTTTGTTTTGATTAGTGTGCACAGCACATTTGCAGTACTGTCCATCCTTGACCTTAATGTCAGCTCATTAGTGGCCTAATTGAAAGCAGAGTTAAAGTTGATTCCCATGTCCATGCACAGCTTTTATACCTGAACAAGGTTTTCAGCCACGCACCACAACACAGTCAGTCGTACAAATATTACTCATCATCTTAGTGTCTGAAGAGGCTCCTCATTAACAACAAATGGACACTGGCTAAAACAGTGTTACTGTATCTACCACGCATAAAGTCTGTGAGTATGCAGTGTAACATAACAAGTTATTGCCTAAAAATAAATCCTCATTCATTGAAATGGTAATACAAGAGGTGGTGCAATCAGTTCTCAACATGGGCTGCATTTTCTGAAAAGATTTTGGAAGTGCCCATGCAAAAAGAAGTGCATATTCCTCCATAACTTGCCTTTATTAATGAATGCACTATAGCAAGTGGTTAATGGCAGTACACTTTCATTATTCGTTCAGTCTATTTGCATCACTTGCAACTGTTCGGTGAAAATAGAAATAGGCTCTTTCTCAGAAACTACTTTCAAACTTCAGGTATTTTGTCCAATAAAAGTAAGTTCTTGTAATTAATTTAGTTATTATTATGCTGTAAAAAGAGGAGATATAAATTATGTTTTGTAGGTCAGTGATGCACAAATAAGCACAAATACGATTTGTTCAGTGATTTTGTTTTTTTTTAGATATATTATGTAGGTCAAGAGCCCCACAAATTATTTAATGCACCATAACATAGATATTTTCCTTTCATTTTAGTCAGGAAAGCAGAAATATTTCAATACATACACATACACCGTTTGTATGCAACCTACCTGGAAATGTGTGGTTTTCCGGAGGCTGCCATCCAACTTGGTGTAACTTTTTGACAAAGTACCAATGGCTTACTTCCAGGTCTCTCCATTCATGTTGTCCAACTGGGATCTGCAGAGGCCACATTGCATTGTGTTAAATGAATAGCAGAAGTCATCCACAGGAGCATAATGCAGCAGTAGCCGAATGAGGCTGAGGCCCTCACCCTGAACTTTCTGCAATGAAGCCCTTTTCATTTCTTTTCTGTGAAATGACCTTCACAACAATAGAATCTGCGGAGATGTCAAACTGGGTGTGGAGAACAATAGCCGGTGGGATGCCTGGATAAATGCTCTGTTGATAAATCTCTCAGGTTTGCATCATGACTGATTTTATTCTATTCACTTGAGGTATTTCATATTAATTTTCTCTCATTCATAACACATAAATGTCATTGTCACTGCCGATCTGTATTATCGTTTTATTTACTTTGCTTTATCCCATTTTTTAGCTTAATTTACCTTTTTTTTGGTTTTGTTTTATTTATCTTGATTGTTCATTTAGACTTATTCTTGATTTAATATTTTAACCAATCATTAATGATCAAAGTTAGTTTAAATTATTCTTCTTTAGTTAATCTTGTAATTTTGAAAAGAACACTTCCTTTTTGATACTCCAACTTATAATTAATGAGTAGAAATTTGAAATTCACTGCAGAAAGTGGTTACTCTGCTGAAACGGCTGGGTTTGTTTAAAATGTTTTAATAGCAGCCCGATATTGAAAATCTAGGTTTTTAATAGCTTTGAGGCCCATTAAATGCAGCACTGGTTTGTTTTCAGCTCTTTTTAAAACAGAATCAATGTTAGTTTGTGTAATTGGTCACAATAAAAACTATACTTGTGTGTGTGTGTGTGTGTGTGTGTGTGTGTGTGTGTGTGTGTGTGTGTGTGTGTGTGTGTGTGTGTGTATACTCTAAAAAGACACACTTCTTTACCAAGCTTTCCCAGCTACATCATCAATATGGACGCAGCCCATGCAATAATACTGACCTTGCTCAACCAAGCCTCACGTTTTCACACTCCGTTGCTCATTATTCCTCTACTTTATTGGACCACTTCTACAGAATGGATTCTACGGCTGACCACATGGCGCTCTGGTCCCTCCGAGGGCAGATGTGCGTTGGACTCACTAACATCTATAAAAGATGACAGGTTGAATCACTGAGGTGTACTTTTGCTGCCCTAAGCAATCCTTAGACTTGTGCTAATTAATAGGAGCATTTAAAGCTGAGAATAATACCATGATATTAATAAAGGCAGGTACCAGCAGGGGTCTGTGCTACTTAAATGAGCACAAAGTACAGACAAATCTAACAGCAATGAAGGACCATGGAGGGATATATTTTTTCAATTTATTTTATTTTATTTTTTTACATTTGAAGAGAAACCCTGGCAGTATTTCACACTGAAGGGCACCTATTTTCCTCACATGGGTAGTTTGACATGGACAAATAGGAAGAGATACAAGGAAGGGGAGAGAGAGAGGCGATTCAAAAGCAGGAGTGAAAAGCTACTGGGAAAGGATTATGGTGATTTAAAACCTCTCCTATCGCCATGTCTCCTCCCAGTCGTTTTTAGAGGTAGCCCAGAATGTAATGAAGACAATCCATCAGTCCATCTGACTCTTTATTTGAGCTTTTAATTTTACACAGTAGTTCCAATTAAGCTGGTATGTGTATGCATTTGTGAGAGAGTTAAAGGAATCAATTTCTCTGTCTCTGTGTGGGTGTGTAGCTGTGATTTTGTGTCTATAATCTATTGTAGGTTTTCTTTGCATGTCAACATTAATCTCTATTCCATCTTCGTAGCATTCCATTTTCCTCCCTCCTTACTGCCTCTTCGTCTTAACAGCTACATGCAATGGACTGAAATGGCAGGCTTCAGCAGGGACAGGGGGACTAGCAAATTAATGAGCCCATATCATTGTTCAGATTAGAACGAGGACATATTTCTCCCCACTGAAAAGAGAGAAAAATAAAACTGCAGGCACTCTCTCCATCACTTCTCTCCCCTTTATGTGCTTGTAATGCATTGCTGCCCTCACCTAGTAAGTGGGCATTTATTTTGGTGGTAGAAAAAAAAGAAACAAAAAACAAAACAAAAAAAAAAAGAAAGGGGGAAAATTCGCAAGGAACTGTCCACTCCAGTGGTGCTGAAACATAGGAATTACTAGTGTGCTGCAGGGCGACACAGTGTTTACAGGGAGCACAAACATTACGCCGGACTGATCATCATTACAAATTCAACAACCCATTTTTACCTTGAAAACAAAACACTCAGGGAAGATGCCAGAAGCAATTCAGACGGCTCTTTTGATGTTTGATGCTGTATTCTCACATATCAAAAACAACTCTTTACTTTTACCTTCCTGCTCTGCACCAACAATTACAGATTCCACATTACTGCAGTCATAAATGAAAAGCAGCACATCGCAACACAAACCTCAGCTGTAAATTGCACTATGCCCACGCTGGCTGATTATTGTCATTTGTCAATAGACACACAAATAAAGCCCAAATACTTAATCTTAGAATAATCCTTCCTGTGAACATGAAGAGAACAAGGCCAAGTCAGTCCACATGCTGCCCTTTGTGGTAGTGTATTAAGCAGGAGGAGCCAAAAGAGATAGCCCTGTAGCGTAAATTGATTGCTGGAGACGAATGTTGGCAACACTGTATTTCACCCGGCGTGAAATCTCCCCTGTGGGCCAAACATGGTAAAACAGGAAGGAGACAGAGGAAGGTTGGGGCGCTAGTTATAGAAGCTGGAGAAGCTAGAAATGATGAGAAATGGGCTTTGAAACAGGCAAGTGGGTGTGTTATGGATGTGTGTGTGCATGCATCTTCCTGGAAAGCATGTACTGAGGGCTAAGAAGTGTGTGCAAGTGTGCAAGGCTATGCAAATGCATAGCCTTGCACAAATCCCCAGCTGTGTGTTGAGGTTTTTGTGTACACACACGCAAGTTGATGTCTACGCAGGAAGCAGACCTTGATGATAAGCGAGTCATCTTTCCATGCTGAGTGGGCCATTTAAAAGACAGCCATTTTTCTGACGGCTCTGCAGAGAGAAGTATGATGGAAGGTAAAGGATGGTCAGGGAGGCGGCAGAAAGACGTGTGAGCGTAGGTGGGCGGTCGGGTTTTTCTATACTTGCTGGGTCCCTACCAGAGTTATTATAGCAGTAAATACATTTTTTGTCTTTAAGCTAAGATGTCTGTTCAGTTTTATGAGTGCATAAATAGTGGTATTTTAATTTCAAGTTAAAATTTTTCATTTTTACTGTTTGTTTTAGTTTTCAATTTATCGTGAGGAAAGCCTTGATTTATAGAAACTGAAAAGGCAGAATGATAAAATGCATAACATCAAATAGGATTTAGGAAACCACTGTTTATGGAAGGTCTCACATGGTGCTGACATTTTATTCTTGTACAGCATGAAAAACAAGCTTTAAAGAAAATGAAAAAGCTGCTTTTAGCTTTAACTGTGTTGGTTTTGGCTCATGCAAATTATTTTGTTTTGAAGTTCATTGTCATTTCAGTTAGTATATGCTATACTACCGTAACCTTAGATTGCGGAGATGTAAATAACATATTTTATCCTAATAACTTCAGTTATGGACAGAGTTATGTAAGAAATACTTTAATACCTTGGTGTTACTCCTACCTGTAACAAGGATAAGTGTGTATTGCAAATCAGAAAGACTGAACCCAAACAGCCAACGAATACAAGTCTCTACATTTTATACACTGCATACAGAAGCCTTTTGTAGTAACATACATATAAATATATATAATGACACACTACCATACAGACACAACACAAGGACAAGCACAGAGACATTCACATTCTGCTCAGTCACAGACACATTCCTGCCTAATCCACTCACACCTGTTCATACATTAACATACCACAAAGTGGGCTTTATTGGTTGCACTTTCATGTTAAGACTACTTGATCATGCCGATCTTCCAGTGAGCTACTGTCAGGATTATATAAACTATTTCACTTAAACAGGTCACCATCACAGGGTCTTCTAATAAAATGATAATATGCAATGCCCCTCCAGCGATACCCATGGAGTCATGTTTAATGATGAAATCATCTTATGACTCTATGGAATGACTTACTTATTGAAGTATTTATACAAAGCACATCCTTCAGCAAAACATCATACAGTTAGTGGAATTAATATTAAAAATAGAAAAAGAAGCATCATTAGTCGTGTCTGTTATGCCTGCTGCAGATACCCAGAGATGGTATGCCAATAGATTTGAAACAGAGGGGGTGTTATTGTAAGTAAGTGCTTTAAAAGGGTCATAGGAAATTCATTTTATATATAACATGTGAATTAAAACACATGTAACCCTATTATGGCACATAAGTGTGTTTTGTGGTACCAATCCCTCCTACACATCAAAACAAATGCAGCATTTCTAATTATTTAGTGTCACTATTGTGTCAATTATGGCATGTCAGTATCCATGTGTCACAACTAAAACATATTAAAGTACAGTTGACAGTTTGCCAACAGTGTTCATCGCACACACCACACAGCATTACAGTGCTATTTTGAACTAAGGGGCAAGGATCAGCTCAGAAAAAAAAACAAATATTTTAAATTTTAATATTAATAGTGGCCACTGGAGTTGACCCTAAAAGCAGACTTCCACTGAAATTCCACTTCCACTTTTTGTCCAGGAACCACTCCAGTCTGTTTTATTTGGAGCCTTCAATAAGTTTGTCCAACTTTAATGTTGACCTTTGCTGTGGTTTTCTGGTGTGCCCCATCTACATGAACACAGATTATGTTGTGAACAGATTTTTTTTTCTTCCTCCATTAAAAAAAAAAGTGTCCATGTGACCTTCATTTTCCAAAAACAACAAACATACTGGCACTAATGTTCATACAAATCATCTTTTCCATTGGGACTTCAGTCGGTGGACACCGTGGGTAATACTGGACCTAGTAGGACACACAGAGCACTGCACGTCATACACTGATTTATACACGTGGGTTTGATGTTTCAGGTGCAGGTTCATTACACAAGCTAATACTAGACATGCGCAAAATGGGGTGTGACGCCATCATTTTCCACTCTCTCTGTGTTCCACATGTTTCACACGGCTACACACACACACACACACACACACACACACACACACACGGATTGTTTTTGTTTTCTTTTTTTTTTGCAAATCCTCACCTTGGGATGTATTTTTAAAAATCTGTGACCTAAAAGGCTGTTAGAGGGTGGAGGTTTTGTGCAATATCCATACTAGTATGGAGGGGACACTACTGAGAGCTAAGAACAAACAGTAGGCATTGAAGTCTGTGGTGTCCAGCTTTGACTGACAGGTCAGACATGACAGCTCCCTCACCAGCCAAGTCAGACGTTTAAGGTTTTTGTCATTAAATAAAGTATTTCTAACTGACAGACAGATCCAATATTGCTGGAAGAAACATGTAGTATTGGTTCACTACTTACCCGTTGTTCTCCAGCAGCTCTGCCATTTTTGTTCAAACCAGCTTTGGCACCAACGATCCCACACATCAAAAGACAAACTGCAAAATACTGGCTGCACAATTCCTCCCTCTACTAATTCAATACCATCTATAAATTAATCCTGAAGAAAAGTCATAGCTCCAGAAAGAAGACACAGAAAGTACTGTTTTAGCTTGCAAATATGACACTCTTGTACAGTCTATTAAGCCACAAAAAATGAATAACAATATTAAAAGTGAGAATATGACAAGAGAATCTGCCAAGGCAAATAGTTTTTAATAGTTGAGGGTAATAATGCATGCATGACTTGTTGAAACAGACATTTTTTGGAGGTGAAAAGGATCCCAATTATAAGCATGAACTGAGCCGGGTGGGGAGTATTTTTATTTTATTGTCCACTTTCCAAGAATTTCGAGCAATATCTGCCTAAATGGTTACAGTTTTACATCTGAACCATTGCTTGTACAGACAAAAAAAAAAGTGTACATTCAAACAGATGTTAACATGAAGCGTGAAGTGGTAAAAAAATACCCCCAAACAACAGATGTTGTGTTTGCTGGAAGAGAGATGATCCAATTACAAAAAAAAGTTGGTGCACAGTGAAGCGTAAAAATAACATATGGAATGGTAAGCTGTCTTCTTCACTAGGCGGAAGGTGTTTCTCTGGAGTATGAATCAGTGTATAGTATGTGTGTCCATGAAGACAGAGATGAACCAAGTGGTATAAAGATTTGGAAAGAAGAAAAGGTAGCGCCAGGACATGTGTGGGCGTATGTAGGAGGTTGTGATGAGGAAGGAAGCTTTGAGTTTGCATTTGAGATCCAGACAAGAAAGGCAGCAGTAGGTGAAAGATAAAGAGTACAGGTAAAAGGACGGACAGGTGGAAGAGGAGAGATGCTGGCAAAAAGCATCAAGGTACTCAGAGGAGAGAAAATGTTTTAACACCTTTTTTTTTCTTTTTTTCTGTGTTTCATTTTTAAATCCACCCTGTCAGCCATTGCTTTTATGAAATCACACACAGGCACAATTTAAAGGGCAGTAAAGTTACAACTGTGATGTGAGACCAGGAGGAAATCAGTTCTGGTTATTAATAATAACTCATCTAAATTATTTTTTAGTAATCTGGACTGCTTTTCAAATATAGATTTTTTTTGGTGAAGAAGTTCAGTGGCTGATCATGAATACAGATATACCTTCCACATAGACAAAGTGTGTGAGTGAATGCTGCCCTTGGACATTATTGGACTAGATCTGACAACAAGTGCTTTTCCATTGACCCTCAAATATCGCAAATATAACTTGCGCATAAAAATGTACCTAATGGAAAAACGACAGTTAAAAGATTTTGCGCTGGTAAGAAGTGGTTTTTCCAGGCGTATCGCAAATGGCATACTGCACAAAACTGCAATGGAAAGACCTTTTTTCACAATGACAGTCAGGTGAATTAAAGAACAGATGTTGACGGATGTTATAAAAAGCAAAGAAGAAGAGTTTGAACATAAAAATGGTTTATATGATCGTCTGAAGGATGAGCCCTAACAGCGTCAAGTGGAAAGGAAAG
>JAPTYR010000011.1:6286696-6301472 GCA_029814505.1 Siphamia roseigaster
TTGTTTATATATATATTTTTTATCAATTACTAGAAATTTCAGGTGACCCCATTTGAATTCCAGGCAACACCATGTGGGGTTCCAACCCCAAGTTTGAAAAACACTGCACACATCATTGAATGTAATGGATGATATGACTAACTTGTTATTATTACATTATTACAGGTAAGCTGGAGAAGGCTGAATACATACTCAGTAATCTTATTAACAACAGTGGAGATATCGGTAGGTTCCTGTGATTTTCCTTCACTGACTTCACTGAATAAGCTTCTACATAAATAGTCGTATCTTTTTTGTTACACAGGTTGCTGGGTGTATCAGTCTGAAAGTGACAGGGCTCTGGTGCAGGCTGTTAGTGTTCAAGTGCGAGGAATGATTTTACAAAAGCTGGGTGAGAAAATCTTTTCAATAGATCAATAAAAACCATTTCAGTCGGTTGCTGATACATACTTTGTTTCATATTTGTTATTCTTGTGTCAGGACTGTGGCTGGAGGCTGCTGTGCTGATCTGGGCTTCTTTGGTGGGTTACTACGCACTTCCTCAACCTGATAAAAAGGTATAAGTTCTGTCATCCTGCATGAATGTGGCCTGTCTGTAAGAATATATACTGTAGACAATATTCTAAAGCTTTTCTTTACCCGTTGTTAACCTTTAAAGGGTATTGGAACCTCTCTTGGCTTACTAGCAAACATATTGGTGTCTATGAATGATGACGATTTCCATGCTTTTAAAACTAATCCAGATATTGATTTGGTGAGTATAACTACAATAATATTGGTTACTAGAAAGCAGGTCATGATTGTTGTGTTTTTATGTTTTTGTATTTCTGTTTTTGGACAGTCTTTACTTGGAGATGGCAGTCATCGTCTTCTTTCAGCGGCCCAAGCAGCTAAGATGGCAGTAGTGTACAGCCAGTACACATCCCTTTATGTGTTGACCAATGTGGTACGTTGATTTATTTACTTTGCTGCGATGCAGTGCTTCCACTTGACATCCAGGGAAAAAAATTCAATGTCAAACTCCAGTGAGGTAGTGAATGAGAGGCCACAAATATTTAATAGAGGTGAGAATGGTACTCCTTCATACTTATATCTGACCAACTCTTCTTCCCCAGGCGACTCAGGGCACCTGTTTGCTATCGTACAGCTTCTCAGTGAAGTGCCCCACTTCTCAAAGGCAGTCCTTCCTCCTTCAGGCTAAAGAGGCTTTTGAAATCGGCCTCCTCACCAAAGCAGAGGGTGAACTTGTCACAAGCCAACAAGAGCTTCATACCTTCCTCAAAGCTGCCTATTCCCTTACTGTCGTTCATAAATGGCTCTGCACTCCTCAGGCCGTGGAGCAGGCAATGGAAGCATGCCAGATAGCTCTTGGAATCTTTTATGATTACTGCCATGCCGAGAGTCAAGATAAAGATGGCATGTGCACTCAAATCATGAACCTCATTGGCCAAGTGAAGCTTCTCTTAGGAGTCAAGCCTTTTCTGAATTCAGACACTGGGTCTTTTATCCCTGACAGCTACAGAAGCATCCAAGACACACCGGTTACTTTCACTCTGCAAGGTTTCTCCAAAGTAATGCAAAGATTTCAAAAGTATCACGCCTCCTTGTGTGAAACCACTTCCAAACGCTGTAAGGGGGCTGAAGATGATCTTTGTATAACAGCTTTTGGAACAACCATGGGTTATCAAGACACAGAATGTGATACTAAACTTTGTGAAAGGCCAAAAAACATGTCCAATGAAGAGGTGCCTCAGAAGACAGGTTCTCAGTCATCTTGTGGTCATTCATCTCAAAAGTCAGACTCTGATAACCTCGGATCTTCATGGCAGAAAGTCTCCTTAAGCGGTTCAACGTCTCCTCAGGCTAGCAGCAGTGGCTACACAGGAAGTGGTGGTGCAGTTGAACATGTTAGCAACCACGACCTTCCGACCACTGAGGATGACGATGAAAAGTCAGACAGTGAGCTACACTGTGGACAGATAAACAAGAAGCAAGACTTGCTTGATTCTAATCCTGGTGTGGGTTCTTCTACTGTTCCGAGATCTGCCACACCTATTACATCTCCTTCTAATATAGGCAGTGATTCCGAAAAATTTGAATTGATAGAAGCTGCAATAGAAACAGTCAGTAGTGAGGAGGATTGTATCATTAATGCTGGTGCTGTGGCTTTCAACCAGACAAAAGCAGAAGGAGCAGTACAGTCCTTATCCCAGCTTACTCTCAGAACATCCTCCAGCTCCCTTAGTAGCAGTTTTAGTTCCCAGTCATCATGGGAAAAAATCTCAGCTGACCAAATCTCTCTGACAACGAGAAAGCCACAGCCTGTTAGCCTACCAAAAGCAGGAAGCAGCAAGTCATCAGAGTCCAGTGAGAGCTTCTTCCATATGGACACACTTTACTCTGAATTTGACGATTTGGCTCTGGATCCCACGTACAATAACCACACGACTGCATATGAACAAAATGCCGCAACCAAGCCTCGACATGTGGACAGTGAAAAACGTGCTATCGAGAACTCCTTCATACTCCCACGGCCAAACCCAGAACAATCTGCTTCTACTGACACATCCTCAGAGAGTTCATTTGAGGTGCTGGTGGAAAACCCTAATGAACCCTCATGCAATGAAGGCATTCAGACTAAAGATGCAAGGAACCCTCAGTGTTACAGCTGCCTTATGCATGGCTTTGTGGATAAAGGAGGTCCTGAGAAACAGTATTTTCTTGAAGAGCAGGACTACCATGCCCTCTTGGCTGGAGTTTGTCATGAGTGTTTGCTGAAGAGGTTGAACAGCGACAAGACACAGTTTAAAGTCAAAACACACAGAACTGCCCACAGTAAGATTTTGTCATTTTAACCCGTTGTAAATGATTCAATACAAATCCACAAGTTTTATGTTATAGTTGAAGAAGTGTTGATTGAAGCTGTGTGTAAATGTTTGAATGCTGTGCTTGCTAGATGCCCTTCATCTGAAGTTTTCCAAGGCCACAGGACTGTGGACAGCCAGGGAAACCTGTGTGTATATCGGAGAGTCCATGGAAAAGGAAGGTAGCATGAGAACGGCAATATGGGTACAGTTTTTACACCAGGAGGAGAGATTAAGCAGGTAAACTACTGTAAATTGTAAGTCAGTTCTCCAAATGCTAATCTGTGCTCCCTTAATTATTTTATTTTTGTCTTTAGTTACGTCGGGAAAGACTACATAAAACCAACAGCGATTCAGTTCCACCTGAAAGATGTAGAGAGACAGATGACGGCCCAGTACTATGTAACTGAATTCAACAAGAGTCTGTATGACAAAGAGGTCATGGCTCAGATCTTCTTCATTCCATCAGAAGCACTACTGGTGAGGGCAGAAGAGTCAGAGAAAAATTAATTTAAAATATGCCACAAGTTGAACTGATAAAAGTTTAGTTCCTTCGGGAAGAGTAGATATAGCGGATGTTTCATTAAAATTGTAATTTAAAACTTCACAAAGCTTTGCCTCAGGCATATTTAGAACAGTTTTTGTTAACATACCCACAGACTCTGTAGACAACGGTGAGAGGAAGTTATCCTGTTGGTTATGAGTCTGCATGGCATTATAAGCTGTTTCAAGAGTAGCTGAAGGAAGTAAAAGCTTAACAGCAAATATTTTAATCCTCTTTGCTCTTCCTTAATTGAATCAGATAAAAAAGTCATTACTTACTGAGAAATTTTTGCCCACATACTTAAGGCCACGCTAAGCACTAACCATATGAACAAATCTTGTGAAATCTTAAAGGTACAACAAAAGGGCACACCCTCTATTTTACATTCTGACTGGACACAGTGCACTGTTCAAAAGAATTGTGTCAAGGTCATATAAACTTGAAATGACTATGTGTTTTCTCCATTTTTAAAAGATCCTGCAGGGAAATACGATAGTGGGCTGTGTGACAGTGGAGCCCTACATGCTGGGACACTTCATCAAACTCACCAACAACACTGTACGGAAAGACCTGAGGTTCCAGGCTACGGAATATGGTCTGGCCTTTGGACACTTCACCTATCTGTTCTCTGACTGCCAGGAAGTTGTTGTAGACCTCCAAGGTGTGTGCTGATCACTGAAATCAATCTAACAACTTGACTTCTTTACGTCATGTGGAAAAAGTGGCACTTAATGTGTGTGTTTGTAAAACATTTACTTCTTTTTTTAATAGGTTGGGTTACAGCTAATGGCAAAGGACTGACCTACTTGACTGATCCCCAGATTCACTCTATCAAGAACCCCAAGGGCCCTTCTAATAGGTCCAATAGGGGCCTGAGGGAGTTTTTGAAACAGCATGGACCAGAGTGTAATGATATTTGCAATCGTCTTGAACTACCTCCACTGCCCAGAGAGCCTCAAGTTATTTCTTGGATGTGATAATTTGATTAAAAAAATTTAAAGAAAATAGAATTATGCATTTTAAAACATTTCCCTGTGGTCTACATAAACTGCAAATACTATGCTTGGGTCTCAATTCTTCATTAATTCAACTCCACAGGTCCATCTTCAACCGTATTTCTGAGTAATGATACCAGAAAGGTTGTTTTGAACACTGGCCCTTTAAATGCACATAAGCCACTACACACCCCACCCCCTTCAGGTTGTTGGCTTTGCTGTGCTGTCTCATTCAACCAACAACTAAACATTTTAGCTAATCAACTTGAAGTTTGGGCAAATTTTCAGAATGGACAACAATCACTGCTGCTGATAAACATTTATGTCGTACTCTGAGAAATGTTTGTCGGAAGGCTCACCCTTAAATGTACAAATGTCATAATGTAACTAGTTATAAAATGTAAAAAATTAGCAAGGAATTTAAACCGGATGGAGAAATCCAGTTGATTTTTGCCTAAATGAATATAAAGGTAATATACACTGTATGAACTATTAAGGTCCAAATACACAAATAAATGAACCAAAGACTAATAAAAGTGGGTTTAGCAAATATGGGCTCTTTAAGTTAAGATAAAAATACAATTATTTTCTATTTAAAATGAGTTGTATGCACCGACATATCCAGAAACAGGAAAATATATTAAAACAAATGATCACTGCTATAAAAGTCTATTGCTGTTGGTTAATCTTTAAACTTGCTTATGGTGTTTATTACCAGAGCAGTTTATAGGTTGTTTTTTCTTTCTCCAGACAGTGAACACTCATTGTTTAAGAAAGGTTGAGGGACCATGAAGAGTAGAGTAAAAAAACACATTATTTTGTAAAATCTCCACATAGATACAGAATATATTGAAAAATAAAATTACATGACTGCAAAATGTTTTGTTTGGTACTTTTTCTGTATGACATGATTGGATTGCTGTCTGACAGCCTGAGCAACATATAAAGGACATGACACAGTGAATGTAGGAGGGCATGTGGACTTCATCCTTGATTAGGACTATGCAGATCTGATGAGCCATCGTCTTTCCTGTTTTCACCCCTTTGTTATCTCCTCTACTTTGTTACAATCAAGTAACGTGGAGAAAAAAAAAAGTAGTACACCGAAATGTATGTCAAAGCATTAATAAAATCATTCTAATCAAATATCAACTATTTCTGAGTGACTTAATGTAAATGAAGAAATTGAAGAAAAGATACACATTGGAATTTGGACACAAAATACACTGTTGCCTATAATGTTAGAGTGCAACATTTTTTACTTCTTATCATGAAAGAATAAAAATATTAAAAAAGAATTAAAACAATTCCACCTTTGTCTCATATCATTTTCAGCTAGCTATATCTTTTTCTTTAATTTTATTGTTTTCATCTTATATTTTCTGTAAATACATTAAAACCTGCATCTTTCACTCAAAACAGAAATCATTTTGTGACACTGACATGTTATTAATGGATACAATGTAAGTGGGACTCAGAATATAATCATTGTACCTGGTCAAAGGTGATACTGATGTGTATAAATAAGAATAAAAAAGAGGAAAGTTGTCTAAAAACAAGATTATTGCACCTTTATAGACAGCAAAACCAGCTTTCTTAACTTCTTAGTGTAAAATGTTTGTGCCGATTCTAATAAGATTTACGCTTTGATATTTTAGTCTCAAGGATTTTCAGTTCCATTTCACTGTCAGTGTCTGTAAATCCATATTTAACACACATAAGGTCATAGTCACCTTACATCTCACCTACTAGCACCTTTCAATCAAATGTTTGCTTTAATTTCTTGACAGCCAGCTAGTTTTATTCATTCTATTCACAGCCTTCTTGCAACAGATTTGCAACTGAACTTTGTCTCACTACCTACGAGCTGAGAAAACTGGGCTACGATGACAAAAAGGCACCCAGTCAGGTGACATAAAACAGTGATGTCATTGATCATACTTTTTATTGAACATGTGACCTCAATTTCATATAACCGGTTACATTAATACAGTGATTTATGTCAAAACATTAGCCTACAGAACAGCATAGCTACAGAAGTGACAAATGGTATTACGTAAACCTTAAATGCTCATTTCCTTGTCATTTTAACAATAAAGTGTTCTATCTGCACTCTTTTCTTTTGCTTCATTTTAATTGATTATTTTATTTGATTGATATTTATGTTTTATTGATCATGTTTTAACTCTAATTATGTATTTTCAACCTGTCTCTTTTCCATTTTTGTAAAGCACTGAATTGCCCTGTGTATAAATTGTGCTATATGAATAAACCTTGCCTTGCTTTATTTATTTTTTTTACATTTGTAGCACACAAAAAGACTTATAATAAGTCAAATACCTTCAAACCGCAGCAACTGACATAAAAATAATACTGTGATATTGTGAAAACTGATTTAAAGGTTATGTTTTTCAAAGATTTAAAATTAAAATATAATCAAATATTGTGTAATGTGTATTGCGGTTTTTTTTTGTCTTAAAAATCATCAAACTTTTAAGTGTTTTTTTTTTCCTACGTCAGTGACCAAGCTGATTTCTGTGATAACTCTGTATGCACTGTTGTTACACACCTACTAATCATGTGATACTTATGTCACAGATACAGCAAAACACCGTCACTCCATGTTCCGAAATTCCAGTTCGAGCTTTATCAGTTTCCTTATCTTGTGAACACAAACAACATTCTTTACCCCTCGCCCACTGTGCACAACCCTCAGCCTTCATCTCTGTGCATTAAAATGACATTTTCTGGACACAAAATAAAAGGTAGGGATTATTTTACTTAGTGATGTCTGATGTCTTGTTGTACAAGCTGTGGATCCTACATTTTGTACAAAGTGTATAAAAACAAACTACTTCTGCATTCACACAGTGCAATAGGTGACCTTAATGGGGAAATACAGACAGTTTTGACCTCTTATCATAATTTAAGTCCAGTCACTTCATCATAAATTCAGGAACTTGACTTTTGTTTGGTGACAGGGCTGAAATCAAAAGCTGGAGGCTGGACTTTCCTCCTGGAGCCTCAGCACCAGAGTTTATAAGGAAGTGACTCTTCTGTCAGACGACTGTGTAACCAGCTCCACTTGCAGTGGTATGTTGAAGTCAACAACATGAGACTTTTGGCAGTATTGACTTGTTTACTGGCATGTTGCCTGGCTCAGAGGCCAAAACCATGTGGTGAGTACTTACAGAGAGATGAGGGATACTCTCATTCCTTATTGTGTGCTCATATGCTTTGTCTATACTGATGTATTAATTAATCATACATCTTGAAATTGTTTTCCACAACTAACTGTACTGGAGAAGGTTTTTGTTGAATGCTGACTTACTGTAACAAATATAGATTTTCCTTAAGTTATTAGAAGTAAACTATGCAACCTCACTATTCTGTCAACAGAAAGTCCTCCTTTGCTCTCTGGAGCCTTCACTGTGGTAAGTGTTAATTCTTCCTAAGAGGATTATTGAAGCTCATATAGTCGCACAAAATAATTAAGAGTAATTGCAAAATGTCCAATCCGAATGATGCCACCAGATGTAAACATCACATTGCATTTCCAGTCCACACAGAATGAAAAAGCTTGGACCTATGGCAAATATGTGTATGATGCACTGGGGAAACGCATGCGGCTCTTTGAGTGGGGAATATATGAGAACAAGACATTCAGCTATGACGTTATTCTGCTCTATGGAGAGGTGAACAAAGCTTGTACTTCAACTCCCAGCAAATGATTTCACAGAAATATGTGGTAAACTGTACTTAAAATGCTCACCTTGTCAATATCTTCATCTTCTGACTTCTGTCTATTAGGGTGTAATGTATGAGATTCACGATAAAGACAAGATATGCGAGAAGAAGCCACTGAAGGCAGACTTCTACCCCATTGGAGTCCCCAAAAATTCATCTTTTGTAGGTCAGGCTGTTGTAGGCACCTCCTCTGCACCTGGAGCTGGACTCCTGGTCAACACTTGGACAGGAGATCAGCCTGAACATGGGGGTGAGAGCATATTAAATTTAGTTATCTTACATTTTCATCTATTCATTCATCATTTATTCACATATTTTTGCCCCCCCCAGGAAAGTACATGATTACAGTTACAGAGTATGACTGTATTCCTGTCAGCTTTGTGTTCCACACTGCTGAGTATGGATGGATGGTGGTAAGGTAAGTCTTATTTAGAAGTGTACAAAACTAAAAGCAGAAGCAAACAGCAGTAGTCGCAACTAATACTGGCTTTGTTGATTATATACGTCATAGAAATGCAGTTTTGCTTTTGTATCATTCCAAACTATAACTGTTTAGAGATTTTTCAAAATGCAATTAAAAATAAGATCTGGGATTTGTTCATTAAGCTTCAATCTTTCTAACTGTATATGTAAACAAGAAGTGGTTCAGCTTTTAATGCATCTAATACTGTCAAAAAAAAAAGGTAGGATCAGCACAAAATAAACATGAGAAGTTTATACCACTTACATGTAAAACTGTTTTGTAAACTTCTATAGTTATGAGGTGAATTGGTAGTCGTAGAGCAGTTCATGATGGGGAAAATGCCTTTGATTGAATCTCCATTGTTTTTACTTCTGTCAGTTACGTAAAACTAAAAGTGAATTAGCAAAAATAACACCTGTTTTTTTTTATTATATATCAGGAAATATTACACTTTTAATTAAAATTTTGTTGTTAGTAGCTTAATATCTGAGTGGACTTTGATTTTAGAACAATAATGGAAATGAGGATAAATCTAATAGAATTACATAGCTTTCCTTTTTCTTTTTTTTTTTAAATCCTCTATTTAAGAGTAAATAGTTGTCAGATTAGGTGTTGTGTGGGTCTGTGTTCTGGCATCACCTAAAAATGCTTTTGTTACATTTGGAAAGAGTGACCACAAGTACATCAGTATGCTTCTATACATTTCCAGAAAGCTAATGTTACGGTATGCTTTTTTCCCCCTTCAGCTACTTCAACAACGTTGTTGGGATTACAGATCCAAGTGTGTTTATTCCGCCGGATTTCTGCAAATCTGCAATGATGAAGCCTCAGAGCAAGCCAGTTGATTTCTTCAGTTTGTTCAGCAACAAACACTGAGCATTTCTTTTAAGTAATATCTCAGACCTTCACATTAATGTTGATCTATTGAATTATGGCATTGTACAATGTATATGATTAGAAGTCTTTATAATGAGCGTGGGTGTATATCCCAACATTGCTGCTTATTAAACAGGAAGGTTATCTTGTTTTGACTAATCAATGTGATGTGAAATATTTTATTAATAAAAACATTTTTGTGAATCTGTGTAATGAAATATACAGACCACTCTACAGTATACAGAAGCCTGTCAGGTTATATAAATGTGAGGTGATACAGTTTTGACCTTAGTGCTATCAGTTTCACTTGGAAAAGTAAACTTAATTGTTGCAGCCCATTACTGTTACAAGCTCAGATTCCACAGATAATCTTTTCGAATTAAAAAAAAATCTTTCTCACTATTTGATGTGATTATTGCCTTAAAGAGACAATTGAAAAAAAGACAAGAGAGAATGTTATTCCTCAATCAGAGAACTAAATGAAGCACTGAATTAATGGAAAATATGGGGTTTGGCTATTTTATTGTGTAATAAACCAAAGAAGAAATGCAAAAACAAAGATCAACATAAAATAAATTGCACTGGTGAGCAGGTTTATAAAACTATCTCTTACAATAAAGATAAAAAAAACAAGGCAATAACCAGACAATATAAATGACTGACATTATATAAAATTTTAAAAAGTTGAAAAGTAGTTTGTGTACATTAAATGCTTTTTGAATCATAATCATTTCCTCATTCATGTTCAATGACAAAATGGAGCGAGGCTAGAATATAATTTTTTACAGTCCAACCATATCTTTACCAGCCATAGACCTATAGCTGCATTAGCTGAGTAACAATTACTTTTATCTAGCCCTATCTCTCATTTTATTGATCTAAAAATACAGTCACAGAGAAAATCATTGGACGACTGTTGTTTTCTTCAATTTCTTGTTCATTTTAATACCTGGAGCAACTAAAGGAGCATTTGTTTGGACAAATATAATAGAAAAAGCTCATAAAAATTGTAATTTCAGAGCTGATATCCATCTATTATCCATGTTTTCTTGATAACCAAAATCACTTCAGCTCTTACACCCAAATCTTTGGCATTGTACTGACAAAAACAGTGCTTTTAGGCATTCCATCTTTTCTTTTCTATCCGTTCTAATCACATGATACACACGAGTTAGTACTTGATTGCATAACGACTGTTTTTATTGACTTTTGATTGAGTTTGAGTTTATTGGTTTATTTGAATATTTAAAAAATAAATAAATGAATTAAAAGTGACATGCAATTCATAGTATACATTATAATAAAACATATTATTAAATGTTCAAAAAGGAGTAGGAAGAAGCAAAGCTTATTTTGATCTTACCCCTCATTTACAGCATTCATATACATTATTACTTATATAACATAAATGTTCCGTAAGAAAGTTAACATAGTAAAAAACATTAATTACATCATTATTTCCAATACTTATCATTATTAGCTCATTTCACAAAATGTTCCTAAAAAATAACGTTTGTATATATTTTTAAAATTATTTATATTTGCACAGCTCTTAAACTTTTGATGAAGTTACATTGGATTAGATTAGTTAGATTAGATTAGACAGTCTAATCATTTTTCCACGACTGTATACACAATCCATCCCTCATTTATGTTACTTAAAATGACCTATATTTCTTACAGATTATGCTGTGTAAAATTAAAAGACTATGATCAAGTGTTTGACTTCAATAGCCATAAACTACAGCTCAGAAACATATCAAATCTGTATTCTAATTTAAATAAAAGACAGATCAGAATTGGCTTGTAATACGTTTTTTCAATAATCTCACATTGTACCTAAAACAAACAATTCACCACTCAGAAAAATCTACTTACTTCTGTCCATTTCATTTTTTGTTTGTATGATAAATCAGCTGGTGACCTCAATTTAATCATCTGTCAAACCTTAATGTCTCTTTCATTTAGTGATTATTACCCTGAACAGAAAATAATTTATTGCTTTACATTTGAGAACGGGCAGTAACTAACTGACCAGGTTTTACCTTTATTTTGATAGGACAGGTGCATTTGATCACGGGGACTGACAGAAAACCTGGAGGCGGATGTAAACTTGGATCCTCTACAGTATATTTATAAGGAAGTGAGCTCTGAGGAAGTCAGCACAGTGGAAGAATATCTATGAACTGACAACATGAGATGCCTCATCCTGCTTGTGTGCCTTGCAGTGGGCTGCCTTGCTCAAAGACCAAGAAAATGTCGTAAGTACAACAAATATTTGAAGGTGATTCCTCCATTTGCAGCAGTTACTAATCATGGTCCTCTGTATTTTGGAATATATGATGGTTGATGTAGCAGCACATTGTAATAGTACATTCTATATATATAGTACATATACACATAGTACACATATAGTACATTCTAAGAGGTTTCCATAGATTAAAACAGTACAACCACCTCTTTCATTCTAACAGGTTCCCCACCTCTACTGACTGGATCCCTTTCAGTGGTAAGTTCTCACTCAAGGAAGTTGTGTGAACCAAATTTCTGCTGGATTACTTTCAATTCTTTTTTTTCTTTTTTTTTTTCATTGAATAGTCAGCTGCAAATGAGAAGTTTACGGTGTATGCCAAGTACTCCTATGATGCATGGGGAAAGCGCATCCACCTGAATGAGTTTGTACATTATAACAATAAATCCATCCAAGTTAATCTACTCCTCCTCTTCAGAGAGGTAAGTCCAGTATAGCCATTAATAAAATTAAAAAGTGTGACGGATAACAAAACAAAGCACAGGATCATGTTTTCCTCTAGGGTGTTATGTACCAGATTGACAAGGCGAACCAGACTTGTATCAAGAAGAAGCTGTGTCGAGAATTCCACCCACTTCATGTCCCAGAGGATGCAATTCTGCTGGGTCAGGTCATTTTGGGCGCCTCCTCTGGTTTTGGACAGGGACTTCTGGTCAATACCTGGACAGGAGAAGTGAAGATGAAGCAAGGAACAGGTAGGGTGAAGGTAGACGAGAGCAGTGTTTCCCAAACCTTTTCAGCCACGCCACATATTTGACATTAGAAAGATCACAAGCCACGCCGCCAAAACAAAAATGTTACAAAAAGTATATTTATTGAAATATAATGCAGTGCAAATCTAGTCTCGATTTACCTGTTCATTGGAAAACCTGAAAGTGTTTAGTTAACCCTTTTAACTCCTGATGCGTCAGAGCTGACACGTTCTGAATGGATGGTTTTGTTTAAATATTCAGAAAAATTCAGCTGTTTTTTTTATGGTGTTTTTACTGAGTTTTGTTGATGGAACTGATCAATGGAGATAAGCAGGTGCCAAAAGTCAAAGAAAGGAAAAAGACAAAACTAAAAAAATACTGGAACTAAATTACAATACTTCCTATTTATTTAAATGAATTTTAGTAAATTTTTTCATGTTATATTATTATGTTGTAAAAATGTACTGCTTTGTTAATTTTGTTGCATAATTTTGTTTTTATTTTACTATTTTTCGTCAATTTTGTTCCATTTGTGTCTTACTTTGTTCGTGTTACCTATTACTTTGTTGGTTTATTCATTTTTTTTTTTTTTTTTATTAGTCACTTTGGTTGTTTTTATTCATTTTCTGGCTTATTTTATTTTATTTAACTGCTAATGTCTCGAGTTAAAGGGTTAATCACTGTGCAAAAGTCTGAGAACATGTCTCTCTCTATGGGTTCTGCAGGATTTAAATAAGCGTACATATTTCTCATTTTATTTTCTACGTGCACAGCCTTAAAAGACAGACAAAAATCTGAACTATATGGATTTTAAAAGTTAAAGTCGCTGTTCATTGTGACCCCTGACCTCATGACAGGAACCAGAATAATTATTTAGAAACCTCTGATGTATTAAATGAAACCTGATATAAAACATCAGAAAGTTAATTCAATAAACCTAATATTTTCTGAACAAAAGGGTTAAAAACATGTTAAGTGTAAAAGGCAGTTCACACTAAACATGAACACTTCAGTTTATAGAGGCAGTATTTTTTTTTTTTGTTTTTCCCTGCTGTTCATATTTCCCACACACATCAGATTGAATGTAAATACAGACAAATGCACATGTGTGGTCATTAGAACTTCACTAAATCAACAAACATTAGTAAATGCATCTGCTTTTAAAGGTGAATGAATGTTGGTTTTTGGCTCCAGCGTGAATCACTTTTGCAAAAGCATGGTGTCAAACATTGAAACATCACAGAACATCTTGCTTTTGTTCCATGAAAAGCCTAATCTTCATCCGTTGTGTGTGGCAGGAGTGCACAGAGCAGGACCGGGAACGTAAAAGCACATTTTTTCTGGTGTTTTCTTTAGTTTATAGAAGGTACAGCGCACTGATGGGCAGCATCAAAAGACTGAATTCTGTTTGGGATAATGTTCATGTCACTTTAAACTGTGAACTGTGAAAAAATGGCAGAAAAGAACAACAATAATAATTAAAGCTGCAAGCAGCAATATGTCGGGACCGAGCGCTCCGTCCGTGTTTGTAAGTTGCCATTTTTCGAAAACCGTACACCCAATCACAATGATTTTTAGCTACGTGTCTTTTGCTCAGTCTTGTGAAGGTGAGAATATGTCATTTGTAGGGAAAAATGCAATCTAAATTGTTATTGTCAACAATAATAATAATAATAATAATAATAACAATAATAAAAAGTCATTTTTCGTGCAGACATGCTACGACCATATGTTCAAAACTTTCACTACAGGTTTAAAAAAGCAGCTCTGAACTTTAGGAGGAGAAAAGATACACCTTTTTCCTCTTCTTTCTCATGTATATATAGTTTTTCTGTTGTTTATCGGTGCAGACCAGAGTTTGACCTTATTATTTCCTCCTTGAGTATGGGGCGCCATTTGTAAAGCATGTTCGTGCTGAAAATTTCTGCAGCATTTTGTCACATTTAGCTTAACCCTCTTGTTCTCATATTCTGTAAACACCCTGTGTCCTCTGGGTCGAAATGACCCGTCTTCATTAAACCCCCAATATAAGGAGCTTCACTGAATTTGAAACTGGAAATCTTCTTTTGCTGGAAGAAATAACGTGTCATTCACCACAAATTGTGTCAATACCTAGTTTGAAACTCTTCAGCTGCAGAAAGACTGACTTTATTCAACACAAAACTCGGTGCTATTTGGGAGCAGGGTCATCGACAGTACCTTTATATCCTCTGGGAATCCACAAAGGGTTAATATAGTTCCATTTGGGTCAGATCAAAGGGTTAATATAGTTCCATTTGGGTCA
>JAPTYR010000011.1:6496140-6507834 GCA_029814505.1 Siphamia roseigaster
ATTCAAGATTTCTTTTCATCTTTATTCAGGACCCATTGGCAAAAATCTGCCAAGGCAACTAGTGAAAATAATCTTGGTTACTGGTCATACACTGTAAAAATTTTTAAAAATCTGACCAAGTGTATTTTTCTCATTTCTCATCCAAATATCTCATCACATTTAAAAATCAGACAGAATCACCTAAAGAGGAACTTTTCAGTGAGATAAGAACTGATTTATAGACAATAGATCTGGAAAATCTACTTTAGGAAATCTGACCAATATCATTTTCACTTATTCTAATTTTTAAAAAAAAAAAAAAAAATGCTTTTAGAGAGACATTTTTCCCAGTGTGTCTATTAGACAAAAGGAACATTAATATTTACAGTGAAAAGCATAAGGAAGAAGGAAGAACTGTGGGCTACAAACACCTTTTCCATTGTAGTAAAACCAGCTTAACTCTGCGGACGTGCTACTCAATGAAGAAGAACTGGGAGGGGAAAAAAAAACAATAAAACATGCAGAGGAAAGAGAGCAGAGAGACGCTGTGGGACCAAAAACACAGGTGAGTTTCCAACCAGGATGATCGTGAGGACTGTCTGGGCCGAGGGAGGTGGAGGAGGAGGAGCAGGAGGAGGGAGGGTGTGATCAAAATAAACCGAAGGAGGGAAAACACAGGTTTATTGTGAGAAATAGTCTGTGTGAAATACCTCCTGGGCTGTCTGTCTCCATCTCAGCCTCACCACTGTCTGCTGCCTGCATTTGTTTCAATAACGGACTCTCCTGCACATCTGCAAATGTCATGTCGATTTGGGTGTTTGAATACAGGGTCACATGGGCAGAAGACAGTGCAAAACAGTTGGTCGTGACAGTGGAACAATAGGAGAGATAGAAGTGGAGCGCCTTAGAAATTATTATTATTATTATTATTATTATTATCATTAGGCAGTGTGTCGATCCGGTGACCAGTGGAGGGTTAGAATGTTACCCATAACTCGTAGAAATGGGTGTTTTTCTCCATAAAATGCTCATTTTTGGGTGCAGTCATTCTAAACTGAAAACTTGGGACAGCTCTTAAATAACACTGGAGAAGAAATTGGAAAGGTTTTGTTTTCTGTTGAGTTAGATTTTTATGCTGATTAAAACTAAAAGTGGCACAATGCTTCCAAAACTGAAATAGAAAAGAAAAGAAGTAGCCTAACATAGAATGGAAACAGAGTAGAAGAGAAATAGAAAAGAATAGAAATAAAATAGAACAAAAGGAAATTAGAGTAGAGAATGAATAGAAAATAGAATAGAAATAGAATGAACAAAATAGAATAAAATAAAAATAGAAAAGAAATAGAATAGAGTAGAGTAGAATAGAATAGAATCTTTATCGACTCTTGCAGGGAATTGTTTGGTTACAACAGAAGTAAACAATCAACAACTGAGGGAAAAGGTAAGCAATGAAACAATAGAAGAAACAGAAAATTGTATTTTATTGTAAACATTTTACTGTAAACTAAAGGCCTAGAAGAAAATGTTTGGGAACAACTGTCCTTCAACATACCCTAGTTCTTCGTCCTCTGTATTGGCCCCGCCCATTTAACCTCCCTCTGGTCTTCATCCTCTGTATTGGCCCCGCCCCTTTAACATACCCCAGTTCTTCATCCTCTGTATTGACCCCGCCCCTTTAACATACCACAGTTCTTCATCCTCTGTATTGGCCCCGCCCCTTTAACATACCCCAGTTCTTCATCCTCTGTATTGGCCCCGCCCCTTTAACATACCCCAGTTCTTTGTCCTCTGTATTGGCCCCACCGCTTAAACATACCCCAGGTCTTCATCCTCTGTATTGGCCCCGCCCCTTTAACATACCCCAGTTCTTCGTCCTCTGTATTGGCCCCACCGCTTAAACATACCCCAAGTCTTCATCCTCTGTATTGGCCCCGCCCCTTTAACATACCCCAGTTATTTGTCCTCTGTATTGGCCCCGCCCCTTTAACCTCCCTCTGGTCTTCATCCTCTGTATTGACCCCGCCACTTTAGCGTACCCCAGTTCTTTATCCTCTGTACTGGCCCTGCCCCTTTAACATACCCCAGTTCTTCATCATCCATATTGGCCCCGCCCCTTTAACGTACTCTAGTTCTTCATCCTCCGTATTGGTCCCACCCCTTTAACCCATTAATGCTTGAATTTAAATACAAGTATCTAAAAATAAAGTAAATAGTAAAGTAAGTGGAGATAATTAATTTTACTACAACACAAACAATAGACAGAACTGTTTTGATATGTTGCATATTTGCAACAGGAGGCATTAAGGGGATAACATACTCAAGTTTTTCTACCTCTGTTTTGGTATTTTTCAGGCATTTTAACCCTTTAACCCCTGATGCATCAGTGCTGACACATTCTGAATGGATGGTTTAGTTTAAATATTCAGAAGAACTCTATGTGGTTTTTTTTGCTACCAAATTTTGTTCATGAAACTGATGTATGGAGATAAACAAGTGTCAAAAAGCAACTGTTTTAGAAAAAGAAAAATGTAAAACTAAAACTATTGTAACTGAATTACAATACTCGTTCTTTCTTGCTTTCTTACTTGATTTTTCTTTTGTAAATTATTTCAAGCTAATTATTATTTTGTAAATATTTATTAGTTTTTGTTTATTTTGTTGCTTATTGTGTTTATTTTTCTACATTTTCTTTTTCATTTTATTATTTTTCATTACTTTGATTGTGTTTGTGTCTTACTTTGTTCATGTTACTAATTATTTTGTTGGTTTATTATGCATTTTTGTTAGTTTTTATTGATTAATTTGGGTGTTTTGGTTCATTTTGTTCCCTTTTCTTTCTTTTTTTTTTTTTTTACTACAGAACTGTTAAAGTCTCAGGAGTTAAAGGGTTAAGTAAAATCACACCAGAATGGGAAGGGATGAATGTAAACCTCAAAAATCACCTTTCAACTAAACATGAAAATATTCCTGTTAGTAGAGGAGTCATCTCTGGACTGAATGGGATGAAAACACCTGCATGTGGCTTCACGTGATAAACAACAACAGATCACAGCTTCATGAAGAACATGCAGTGGAACATGTTCAGAGGGAAGGGGAACCTGTAATGATGAGAATAAAGTCACAGCGCTGTTCGCCGTGACAAAGACTGGAATTCAAAGACATGTAATCAGATGGTTCGTCTTTAAACTCGGGATGAGCAGTGATGTGAAGGTGCGGAAACACAGAAATGAGTTTCGCAGTGTCGGCCCCCAAAGAACAAAGCAAGAACGATCAAAGCCTTTCACATCAGTCTGACTGAAACTCAATAAGTTCAACTCCAACTCCAGCGCAGTTCAACTTGGTCCGTCACCTACACAACCAGCCACACAAGTTAATTACAAATGTTGTGCCAAGTTTGACTGCACTGACTCTGTATGAAGGCATTTAAGGACATTATGAACCAGGGATCGACCAGTATGGATTTTTTGGGGTCAACACAACACCGATCCCCATCAGTGTTAGCCGATGACCGATACAGGCCACTCATATTTCTAAGCTGATGTTTGGAGCGGATATTTAATTTTTTTTCTCTGTCAAATGATAAATGTCAGAAAATATTTAATTAAAATTAGACAATAAAAATTGTGACCGTTAAACAAATAAATATTACTAAACCAAAAAATAACGTAAATTATATATATATATATAGGTCCATGATTAAATAAAACTTCTAAAAGGGGGTGTTTTTGGATTTGTTTCATTGTAAAATACACTATACTGCAAAAGTATTAACTCACCTGCCCTGAAATATACATAACATCCCATTCTTAATTCATAGACTTCAGTATGACATTACAGTGTTCTGTAACTGTGTGCGTGCGTGCGTGTGTACTCCCTAATGAAAATAGACATACAGGCAGTGTTGGGACTAATGCGTTACCATAGTAACATGTTACATAACGCAACTACTTTTCACAGTAACTAATAACGGAACTCATTGCTGTTTCCCTTTCAGTAACACCATTGTAGTTACTGTGTTTGTATTGAATCCATTACTGTGCGTTACACTCTCTCTGTTCCCGCAGCAGCAGCAGCAGCAGCAGCAGCAGCAGCAGCAGCAGCAGCAGCAGCAGCAGCAGCAGCAGCAGCTGGTGTGATACACTTCATAGCAACATCAAACAGACTGGTCCTGTGGCCATTTTCACACAAACTTGAGCGTATGCGTCTTTAAGTAGTGATGATTGGTTCACCTATGGTCAAATTTCAGTGTAAGCCAATCAGGGACAGACGGGGGCAGGTCTTCTTTCTTTATGTGGAAAATACACAAACCGTTCCCAACGCAGAGTGAACGCACACACATGCACACAAACATGACGGTAGACGACGGTGAGAGCGACAACACCAACTTTGTATCATGGAAATAGATCTCTAGCCCACCTTTAGGGGCAAAAATTTTTTTTTGCCTGTAAAGTGGGTGTAGACCCCCTCCATAGAGCCTCTGTAAAGTGGGTCTAGAGCCTCTGTAGCCTCTGTAGACCCCCTCCATAGAGCCTCTGTAAAGTGGGTGCAGACCCCCTCCATACAACCTCTGTAAAGTGGGTGTAGACCCCCTCCATAGAGCCTCTGTAAAGTGGGTGCAGACCCCCTCCATAGAGCCTCTGTAAAGTGGGTGTAGACCCCCTCCATAGAGCCTCTGTAAAGTGGGTCTATAGAGCCGCTGTAAAGTGGGTGTAGACCCCCTCCATAGAGCCTCTGTAAAGTGGGTGTAGACCCCCTCCATAGAGCCTCTGTAAAGTGGGTGCAGACCCCCTCCATAGAGCCTCTATAAAGTGGGTGTAGACCCCCTCCATAGAGCCTCTGCAGGCTCCAGTTCACGTTCGATCGGGCCAATCCCAACCCTCTGTGTAGTGAGTTTGTTCCCCATCTGTGGTAATATGAGACTCTCAGAGCTGACCTATAACATACAGAGCAGTTTGAAAGACAAGTATTGATCCCACCCATAGGCTTGAACTGTCCCTATGGATCAAACACAGACTATGAATTTCAGATCATAGTCTGTTTCGCCAGGCTAGGAAATATTGTCATTCAGCTTTGTGAGGATAAAAGATGCCAAAATACTGAGCTAAAATGTAAATTGTAAGCATCACAGAAACGGCTGTCCACATCAAATAATACCAATACAAAACTCAAGAAAGACTGAACAAAAGTGCCATAATAAAGATGCCCATCCAAAAGTCTAAACCTGTCCTTTGTCTTTATTGTTCCACTACATTTCATAAAGATAACTACTACAATTATAAGGAGTTGGCTTTTCTCTTACTATTCCACAGAACAACACAAAATGGTTTTATTATTTCAAAAGTAAAGTAACTGTTACTAGTTACTTTTATAATTTAGTAACAAGTAAAGTAACTAAGTTACTTATTGTGAGCAGTATCTAGTAAAGTAACTAAATTACTTTGTAAAAGGGACTCACCCAACACTGCATATAGGGAGTACATGCAAACTCGAAAGATCGAATTGTTTGGACTTCCGGAAGAAAGGACAGTAAACAAACCAGTATGTGGCTTCTTACATGAACACACAGATTGAGAGTCAGACACGACTGTGACGAGTTACCAAGTGTCTGCTGATGTTACATACTATATCTTTTGGGCTGATATCTGATTTATGTTAAGACATTTAAACACAATGGCAAATTATGCCCTCTGTGTTTGTTGCCCTACTTACTTCTCCGTTGTCAGGGTCGAATCAAAAATCGACGCATCGTCGCTACTAACAAGTCAAAAGTAGATATAGCAATACAGCGGAATGTTAAAATCCGCCAAAATTCTCTTTTAATGCTTCATTTTAGTGTCTTAAATCAGAACTTATCTTTACTGCCTCATTGGCGCAATGCAGAAATAAAATATGCATCCAGCTGATTACATATTTAATGCACATTAACATTACATCTGGGTAATCTGTTCTACTGCAGCAGAATGAATATTAAGGGATCTGTGTTTACTCATGCATGTTAACTGGTTGCCGGGTAGCAACAGCCAATGAATATCTAATCAGCTGCGTATATTGTTCCTCATCTTCAAGGAATTTCTAAAGGTAGGAAGTACATGATGTTTACACTGTAGGTTAAGTAGACGTATAATTAATAGATAATTTCTAGGCCAGAACAAAGATATGATAACAGTAAGAACAGGAAGAAAAAGATGACCTATATAGAGTAAAGAGGTTGTTAATTAGGCAGGATTATAGTATATGATGAGTGCACTGGAACACGTTATACATTGTAAAAATGTATATATAAAAAAAAAAAAATCCAGTTGTTTTTACGGAAAGAACCTGGCACCTGTGGTTGCCAGAATAATCCTGTAAAAAAACACATCAAATTCTAAACAGATTTACAAGAGTAACGTGTGTAGATTCAATATTTTAAACATGTAAATTTAACCCATAAAGACCCAGCGTTACTTTAATGTCAGTTCCCACATAAAATGTTCTCTATATCTACCTGATTTATCAGCACTTATTCGTATATTATCTTCTGTAGTTTGCATTTTAACAGTATAAATAAGGTATTTTCAGAAAAAAACTGCAGAAAATGTGACTATTTCAGCAAAATATCAATAACTGAACATAGAAACAAGTGTGTCCATCCACTGTCATTGATCCAACTCCATGGGTTTTACTGGTGAATCAGTGTTGCAGAAGATGGCAATGTTTCCACGGTAACTACAAAGCCTCTGATTGTCCAAATGGGTCATATCTGATGACCATGAATAGACGACAAACTGTATTTACATCAGTTATTTCCAAACATTGATAGGCTTAGTGGATCAACAGGTATTAAACATTTTGTAGCAGTAAAAAGTTCAGGACGATCACAGATGTTTGGGTCTTTATGGGTCAAATAACAAATGGAAACAGTCTTTGCATAAGTGGTGGTGCAGTGGCTTTAATCTTGTTTGTATAGAGCTGCTGATTCGGTCAGTATTACAGTGTTTGGAAATAAAGGCGCCCATTTCTGACCAAGACTGTATTCATTTCCAGCGTGGCTTTTATGCAGAGTTAAATTATCTTAGTGTGTCAGAATATTTATGAAGTTGAGCTCACAGATGGTTCTGAGATGAACACATTGTGGTCAGATGAAACCTCTGTGCTGGTGTTTGGTCATTTTGGTTTATTTCCAAATCATGGACAAAGTCAATAGGCAAGACAAAGCAGGTTTGTCGTTTTTTTTTTTTTTTTTTTTTTTTTTAACATGGATCGTTAGTAAAGAAAAAACATTACAAAAACACTGTCTTAAGGGCTTGGTGAATCCAGTCAGTTGATTTTAATTTGAAAATCCATAATATATTTCCCTAAATGGATTAAATTATGTCACCATTTTGAGTTTTGGTTATTGTCATTTCCCCCCCCCCCCATTGTTTTGTCCAGTTATGCTTCTTTTCATTTTATATTGTTTCATTTTTTCCACTGTCAAGCCTCTGATGTTTCTCCCTTCTATATTTCTCATATTCCTTGTGAAACTGTCACTCCTCATTATACTTTGTACTTCTTTACAGATATAAAATGTCATCCAATAGGGCTCTACCAGTGATGATTATCTTAACTCTTTAAGACCCAGGGGGACTTTGTCAAAAATTCCCAAATGAATTTTTATCCATATATAACATTTTTTAGTGATTTAACACCATATATCATTTGAATCCTCTATATTTTTGATTTTTTTTTTCTCAGTGAAAATCAGCTATTTTCCTACATTTAATTTACTGATCGTGCATGAGCGACCCAGTGACTGTTATAGGGTTAAGCAATACAGCTCATATACGTTGAACAATCTGACCCTGACATTCTCCACACCCTTGTTGCACACTCTTCTATTTACGTAGATTAAGTTTGTTTCAACAGCTCAAATCACTGTCATCTTACTTAAATTCTACAAACCTACTAGTACCTCATGCAGCACAGAAATACAGTTTATTCCAGACACAAGTATTATACCTGTTTACTTGTGGAAGAAGTGGTTTAGAGGTTTTCTTTCACACTTCCTTCTTAAGAGTCCAACATAAAACACCCATTTAATATGGTTGCAGTTAATTATTCTTTCTCTTTTCTAATAAGGATTTATTTTCTAGATCTTCTTACATGCTTCTGAATAGTAGAAAATGACTGTAATTAAAAACTACATATTTCATGAGCTTGTGTTTAAGAATCTAAACTAATTTATGGGAAACAGTATATTATATAGTGGAGCTATAGTGGTTTAACTGTTAGAAGTTGATTCACTGAAATGTTCATGAAAACCTTAATTAACCATAACTTTAAATATTTCTATTGAGTTAGATTTTTATGCTGATTAAAACTAAAATTGTCATGCTGATTCCAAAAGTGCAGTCAGTTTTTTTTTTCTCGTACGTCAAGTTTTTTGTTCTCCACAGTTTACCCTCCAGATAAACAAAATTCCATTGATTAGCTGCAGTAAGACCTATTATGACCTATTATGACTGGACTCATCTACAGCTGCATAGAAACTTGTTTGTGCAGTCACAATAGGTCAGTATAATTAAAACAGCTATATCCTTTGTAAAACATAACAATGATGTTGAATAAACATTGCAGTCATGCCTGTTTCTTTCATATTTCATTGTATGTCAATATTTGAAAATTCTTATAAACCAAACACATATCTGTTAAGTACAGTGTTTTTCATACATTTTAAGAAAACGGGGATTCTATAGTTAAAAAATGTGACGTAATAGAGAAAAACTGAGATCAGTTTTGGATTCTGCACCGAAAAATGTGTTAAAAAGACCAGTCAGATCTAACAAAAAAAAAAAATTGTGTTCTCCAATGTTATTAATTTAATACTGAATGTATTCTTTCATCCTCTGTGACAAACCATCATTAACACATTGTTTTGAGGATATACCATTAGAACCAAATCTGTATTTCAATTGGTTTACTATAACGTTATTAGTATATTTGTAAATTCTATCAGTATCTGTAGGGGATGTCAGATTAAACCAGATTAAATACAATTTACCAATAAGATAAAACCACAATTACGGCAAAATTGTGTCATGTTTTATCTATGAGTTAGATCTGGTTACCTATATTTAGAGTGAGAGAGGCTTCCATGGTGCTGAACTGGTGAATCTTTGTCTGCATTAGACTGGCTCGGTTACAACGCATTGCTGGCATAGTCTGAGACTTCCTGTCCGACGAGAACAACTTTGACATACACCCTTCATGAGTCCTACATAAGACATACAAAAGAACAGGAGTGTGGATTAGAGAGAGAGAAAACGGTTAATACGTAGGTTATTCAATCTCAACATCCCCAAAGCCACAGTGCTGAACAGGTTTCATATTTTACATGTCCTGATACGTCAGGGAGGAAAAAATAGATTGCATTGTAGATATTCCATACTTACCGGCCAATGCTCCTCTTTCCTGCGTAACGAAACTGAACAAGACAGGTCCTGCAAAGAAAAGTAGAAAAAATGGTAACACGAACTGGGTGAGTTTGTTGTTTTACTCACCTATGGCTTTTTCTTGTACTCCAAGAATCATTTTTGTCATTTGTTTTAGTTTCAAGTTACTAGTAAATATATAGCTGCAGGGTGATGATTGAGAAATATCACCCAGTTACTGTAAATGCACAAGTACTTTCATGAAAATGCTGGTTGCATCTATTCCTTATCATGTCTTAATACCTTCCAGCCAATCTGTTGAACACATCACAACAAAACAGAATCAAACCAATTCCTAAAAGTCTCTTCTTCATAGTCATTCCATCAAACATTTCTCCTCCACTTTGTATACAGCAGTAATATAAATGCAGAAGAGCTGCTAATGTAGCTGCAAACACAATCTAAAAGTTCAGGTACTTTTCCTGAGCTTGAGTTTGGGATAGGAGTGCATTTACCAGGGCCTCAGATGTAAAACTGAAACGTCACATGTCTCATCCTTGTCATCATCGGATTGACTGTCAGCAAAATACACTATGGCTATAATATAATATTGTTGATTTAAACATTGTTCAACCAAACGCAACAGAAACAAACCACACACATTTTTAATACTGGGCCATTTCTCCCAGTAGCTTCGATTTACTTCATATTCGCACATCACACCATGCCTAGACTCCTCGTCAGTCCTTTCTATACTGTCCTCATTCTGTATTTGAGCCTCTGTGGGGACCCTGAACGCCACATAAGGACACATTCTAGTGTTCAAACAGACCAGCTTCTTCAGTGTGGCTGAGTTTACTACTACTAGAGTTTACTTTTGACACTGTTTACACCAGAAGTCTTAAACATGTGCCTGGGGGACAAATCTGGCCCAACAAAGGCTCCAGTCTGGCCCCTGGGAGGAATTTGTGAAATGCAAAAACTACCCTGAAGATATTAATCATTTTAGTTCATGTTCCACATACAGGCCAATTTAATCTAAACTGGGTCCGATCAGTAAATTCAATCATAATGACCTATAAATACTCACAATTCCAAAGTTTTCCTTTGTAAATGTAAACATTTTTATGTCATTTTACTGTATTTACATGAAAACAAACTATCATTTCACAAAAATGCAAATAACCTGAACAAATATGAACATTTTGAAATGTCTGAAGTGCAGGTTAACCAATATTCTGCCTGTTATTAAATGTTTTGTCTATTTGTAGATCCACTGTGATCTGTAAGTTGTAATTTGCATGTGTAAATAATAAACTGAGATAATATTTTTAAAACGGCACTTAATTTTCTTAAGTAATTTCATTTTGTTCATGTTATTTCCATCGTTTTAAAGGATAGATGGTAGATGTAAACAGTTTCATCACATAATTCTACTTTGTTTACTCTAAGACATTATTTATATACTATTATGTTATTATTTCACTGGTGTGGTCCACTTCTGATCAAATATAACTTAATGTGGCGCCTGAACTAAAATGACTTTGAACCCTTTGTTTACACTGTCATTTACGGTGATGAATAATAGTTTTTCATTCATACTCACTCCAGCAAATTGAGGAAGTTCATGATGTCTTGAGGGTTGACTTTGTTCCAGTAGGCCATCAAAGTATCTGTGGGAAAACAAGTAAAGGGACAGTGACTCACAGAACATGTATTTGCTCTTTTCTAATTATTATCAAGGTGCATTTCAAACAAATAGTTCATGTCGTTCTTAGGGAGACATGTTGGGAAATGAACCAAACATTCTTCACAATAGACGCCTTGTGGTCCCACTTCTCAAGTTTAAAAGCTGAGCCAAGTTTCATCGTCAGCTCCTTCTCAAAATAGTGAAACAGACACTTAACCAACATCCTGTCCAGTGGAGAATTTAGCCGTGACGGTGAAGTGTGGGTATGGCTGATGACTGACCCTCTGACAAAGTCTTGACAACATGCAGGAAGGAAAGCAGAAGACCCTTGATCTCGTAATGTCCCAGTCTGCCGGTGGGAGGCATGGGGCTGCTGCTCATGGTCGAACCACGTCTCTGCAGCTGAAAACACACACAATCACACATGTTGGATGGAAAGAAAAGCTTGTACAAAAAAAGATTTGACTTTTTTTTTTCCCCCACTTAATTTTCATTTATTTATTTTTAATTAAACAAAAATCACAACAAGTTACAATAATATGTGTAGGTGAAGAGCATTTAGAAAAACAAAAACAAAAAAAAAAATAGAACACACATATGTTGAAATAGCAGGAATATAACACATAAATGTGA
>JAPTYR010000011.1:7075797-7085899 GCA_029814505.1 Siphamia roseigaster
AAGAAAGAAAGAAAGAAAGAAAGAAAGAAAGAAAGAAAGAAAGAAAGAAAGAAAGAAAGAAAGAAAGAAAGAACTAGAATAACTAGTAATTTTATCCCAATAGTTTTCATTTTGGCTTTTTCTTTTTTCTAAATCAGTTTCTTTTTCACATCTGTTTATATCGATGTAGCAGTTTCATAAACAAAACTCTGTGAAATTACAGTAAAAAAAAATTAAAAACGTTTATTTTTAAAAAAATATTTAAACTAAACTATCCATTCAGAACGCGTCAGCACAGACGTTCAGGGCTTAAAGGGTTAATTAGTGCAACAACTTCAGAAGAATGTGAGCACCAACATGTGTTCATGTTCCTGGTTGTTTTAATACATGTTCCACAATCACAAGAAATACAAGCCATTTTATTTGCTATAATCACAGGAAATATTTCTAGTAACACTGTAGCAACAAATTATTAGTAGTATTAAATATTATTTTTTATTCTAATAATAGAATGAATATTAATAGTATACTATCAGTTAATTTTCACTGAATATTGGGTATTAAATTAGGAAATGCATTGGAGATGGTATATAATTTAATAAAACACTGTCTTATTACATTTGGATTGTTGTGCATGCTTTATCAGATTCATGACTGATTTGTTACTCTCACGCATGGACGTGAGTGAAAACAGTACTTTCATTTAAAGGGTAGTGAGCAAAGTTGTGTGTGTGTGTATAGATATATAGATAGTATATTGCTACATATTTGAACAATATTTGTAATTCAATATGTAAACTTTGCACATAAACTCAAATTAGATCTGATTGTTATGATAATGACATATGTAGTCATATATTATCACTGAGCATAATATATCAGCAATAACATTATGAGTTATATCAGACAGAATACAATATAAACACTAAGAATGACATAATAATGATTTTACCCTTTAACCCCTGATGTGCCAACACCGACACATTCTGAATGGATGGTATAGTTTAAATATTCAGAAAAAAAAAAACAACTTTTTTTTTTCTGTTTTTACTGATTTTTGTTGATGGAACTGATGTATGGAGAAAAACAGGAATGAAAAAGAAACTGCTGTAGAAAAAGGCAAAACTAAAACTACTGTACCCAAATTACAATACGAGTCATATATTTCTTTATTATTATTTTATTATTATTTATAACTTTATTTTAGTTAATGTTTTGTCAAGCCGTTTACTATATTGTAAATATTTATTAGTTTTTCTTCATTTTGTTGCTTATTTTGTTTATTTTTTTGATACATTTTCTTTTTTTTTTACTTTTTTCTTTTTTTCTTCACTTTTGTTCCATTTGTGACTCACTTTCTTCACGTCAATTATTATTTTATTGGTTTATTTTTCATTTTTGTTCTTTCTTTATTGATCACTTTGGCTATTTTTGTTCATTTTGTGTATTATTTTTATTCTTTTTGACTGGAACTGCTAACATCTTAGCAGTTAAAGGGTTAATAAGACTGTTTTTTTTTTTTTTTATTGGTCACCATAAAGACTCAAAGGTTTTATTTCGGCTCTTTCACACACATATGTGGATCTATTTATACATATCCAAATGAATCTAATCTTATCATTTTGATCCTGGATCTCTTTGTGTGGTGGTTCCGTGGCGTCAGGGGGTAAATACTCTTCCTCCTCCAAAAATAGACAGTCACACGGAAATAGCTCGTGCGCTGCTCCACCGTCAGTCACGAGCCCGACGTAAAATAAAACAACAAAAAAAAACAAACAAAAAAAACACTCAGGAGTGCGTTTGACTAAAATAGACTGTGTCGGGAGGAAGCGGGGAAGGGACGTGAGCTCCGGTACCGGGAGTCGTGGAGGGAGTAAAGACTCGGTGCCAGTTTGCGCTGTCAGGGAATTCCTGGGCCGTGCGGTGACGTCACGACGGACGTACGTGCGCGTGTGTTTGTGAGTGTGCGTGGCTCTGTCCCTTTAAAACCAACAGAGCTCAGCGCAATAGGATCCCTGCCTGGCTGCTGGCGACTGTGTGCAGAGGAAAAAATAAAAGAGCTCGACGCGGATAGACACATAGAGACTCGGGCAACGTCTGAACGGAATTATAATAAGAATAAAAAAGAAGAAGAGAAAGAGGAATCCGCGGAGGAACGCACCCAGTGCGCACCGAGCGTCGTGCGCCCTGAAGTTCGGTGGTTGTTAGGAGAGGACGCGGCGGAGACTTTGGAAGGATTACAGGCTGGAGCTGCTCTCAGCCGGTTGCTCGGGAATTTCTCTGCAGACTCGGAACTCCAAACTTGCGGATACTCCAGCCGTCGAATCTGAACCCCGGATACATATTTACTTTTCGTTTAAAAAGGAGAAACAAATGGCACGATCTGGAGCTGCCACCGGGAAAAGGCTTGAATGAACGGTGAGTGTCAACTGACATAGGATTATTAGATTAAATAAAATAGGCCTATTCAGACGTTTTTTTTTTGTTTTGGTTGTTTTAACCAGGGAAGAAGTTTTACCCAACTTTTTTTTTTTTTTACTAGTGGAACCCTAACCCTCCATAACTGCTTTTGGAGTTACTTTATCTATTCGGTGATGAGTTAATTATGGTAATCGATTAAAGGAGCTGTCGATCGCTTAGATTTGGTAAAGTGGGGGAATTTCCTTGTGTGTTTTTTTTCTCACTCTTAGGTGATTGTTTAATCCCACGCGTTCAGTGTTTTCCTCCGATCTGCGATTGTTCATCATTACGGGACGTGTTTAATCATTCATAACACGTGGATTAGAGTAACTTCTGTGAATATCATCCGCTTTACGTGGGAGGAGCATTCAACTTTTTTTTTTTTTTTTTTACAAATTTTCCCCCAAGGAGGTTTTTTGTATATTTGATCCGGCTTGTAAATAGGCTACATTTATGAAATATTAAAAATGACCCTATTCTCCATCCGTTTTCATGTGGGACACCCCCGGTCTTATGTTAGTCATTGCTGTCCTGAAAACACATGATCATCCCATGGCTAGAAAAGGGAAGGAGAACTAGAGGACAGAGAAAGAAAATTGCCTCTGTAAGGAGATCTCACGCCATTGTGTGTGGGAGTGGGGGTGGGCAGGAGCACTGAGGTCGGCAGCCGTATAAAGTGAATGGATAGCTGCCACCCCCAGTCAATCCTTACGCACACAAAGAGCTGGACTGAAAGCAAGTGATTTGCATCACCTCTCTTCTTAGGGGGTGGGGTGGTGTTTTGGTCCTGGATATTTGGGTTGCAGGGGTCGTCAGTGCACGAAAGTCTGTGACCACATAGTGTTGTTTTGTATGTGATCACTTATAAAATATCACTTTATAGAGGGCTGGTACCAAATGCGCAATGGAGGGATTCACGTTTTTTTACCTTTATTGTGTTCAGGTCAAAATTGATCCTTTTTCAAGTTTAGGTATAGAAAAAGTACGTTTTCTTTTTTTATATTGGAATGAGGCTTCATCTAATCCTTGGACACAACTATTTTAACGGAACAAAATTAATTTTCACCATTTTGGTAAATTCTAAAGGTCGGTATTGTTAATCATTTTAGATTTAAAAATATATTTTGTGGGAGTAGGTATACTCTATTATTAGTTTACAAGACATTGATAATATAATTACTCATTCTATCACTATAGGACATATAATTACCGAATTTAAACAGTTTTGTGGTTTGTGGAGCTAAAAACAACAAGAATGATAATAAAATCAAACAATGTTTCCATGGATATGAACGCATACTAAGTTAACTGTGAGTGTTTTGAAGTATTTTCCAGCGGAGTAAAATCGCTAACACTAAAGATGTTTCTAACTAGCTTTCTAACACGTTACAATGGCTAAACGTACTATTAGTGTATGTGTAATTTCACTTACAACTCCCTAAAGCAATGAAACTGAAAGGAGTATGAGGTTTCTAGGTGTGCCAAGTGCGCGCAATCGTTTGGCACCGAAGTTACGCACGGTGCCAATGCGCGCGGCGTGTGAAAATAATGATAATCGTTGTGTTCCTAGTGATGGCTATTAGTGATATAATTAGCTGCCCATTGTTGATACTGATGGTGTCATTGCATCACCGCCCCCAGACGTTTAACAGCGTACCTATTCACCAGCCACAGGACAAGCAGTTGATGAGATTTTGCTGACTTTGGAGGGTATTTGTCACTTTATTACCCGTTATAAACGTGCCAAGATCAGGAAGAGCGCATTATGCTGGCATAGGGTCGTGAAGAAAACAAAAAAAAGACTTTGATGGTTCACTTCCCCTCAATCAAATCGATTGGCATGGAAATCAGTGGTGCGTTTGATGTCGGAGGTTGTAAAAAGTTAAAGCTCCAAACCCTGGGCCGGCTGTGTGCTGCCTCAGCTCCCCCCCCCACACCCCCGCCCCCGTTTGTCCCATGATCTCAATAGAAGCGTGTGTGTGAATGAACAATCACCGCCCATTCTACTATGAGTGATGACGAACATGGAGGAATATTAAAGTGATACACACGCTGCCGGTAGGGAGAGGAGTGAGTGAGATGAGGGTGGAAATGAGGTTACTAACTCAACTGGTGTGAGTCACACAGATCCACACATGGAGTAAAAAAGCAGGAGAGGCGTTTGTACATGCGCAACTTTCACAACACCCCCACCCACAAACGGGGGGGCTTCAGTAAATTAAAGGTTTCCGTGTGTGTGTGTGTGTGTGTGTCCAGCATGAGAAGTGGGTCAGTAGGCTGAGTTGATGTGCTTACTCATCTAATACCACTTTGTCAGGAAACAGGAGTTGTAAGTCCCATGTAAAGATTTGGTCAGTTGTCCTTTTGAAGCCCTTATTTACAGCTGTTTTTTAATTAACCCTTTACCCCCCTAAGACTTTAGCACGTCCATGGGGGGGATAAAATAAGCAACAAAATGAAGGAAAACAGCCAATGTGATCAATAAAAAGATGATGAATAAAATGAATAATAAATCAACAAAATAATAAGTAAGGTGAACCAAGTAAGACACGAATGGAGGAAAAATACTAAAATAAAAAAAAAAATAAGCAGCAAAGTGAACAAAAATTAATAAATATATGAGAAGATGATAAATAACTTGAAAAAAAATGCAAGAAAATAACAAAAAAAAGTTAAATAAATAAAGAACTAATATTGTAAAGTTACAAAATAATAATAATAACAAATAAATAAATAACTCGTATTGTATTTGCTTCCAGTAGTTTTAGTTTAGTCTTTTTCTAAATCGGTTTCTTTTTGACACTTGTTTATCTCCATACATCAGTTCCATCAACAAAATTTAGTAAAAACAATTAAAAATGGTTGAATATTTTTGGGAATATTTACACTAAACCATTAATTAAGAATGCATCAGTGCTGACGCATCAGGGGTTAAAGAGTTAATACAGAGGCTAAAGTGTAGAGATTATTCCAAATTAACTAATCCATCAAACCTAATGGGGTGGAGCCTTTGCCCAGTTCTATATATTCAATTCAGCGTTGCCTCTACCTGTTTCAATCTTCATTCGTAACTAAATATCTATCACACCATCTATCTTATAAACCTATATATTTATGTACGGCGACGCCCTGTTGTTTGTGGGTTAATAAGTTATTTGTGTAAACTGGTCGGTATCTCCTACCCCACTTATCTGTCTTTGGAAATGATTGACAGGTGGACTTTCTGGCTCTAATTGGTGTTGGCAGTAATGCTCAGAGATGATTGGCAGACGTGTTGCTAGCGGTGACAGGCTCATCAAATTGCAGTGGTTGAAAACCATTACAGGGTTATTATAGCAGTCAGAACCATGTGACCTCAGCTAGTATTACTGGTATGTTTTCCTCTTTGTTTTACAGTATTAAGTTGTCCGACACCTGTAACCTGTGTCAGTTTGATGGATCTGAGTGTTTGTACTTAGGGCATCTGTTGAGTCTTCCATGTTTATCCAACCAAAGCGTTTACTTGTCGGCTGTATAATAAGTTTTGTGGGTCTGTCAGTACACTGTTACTGTTAATATAAAAATATGCATTAGTGCACATATAAAGGAGTCCCAGTTTACACCAACTGGCTGCTATTTGTGCTCACTAATCCATTTGTTAACACTTAAAGTACAATTACCCACAAAAAAACTCCGTGATCTCAGTAGATTTTCCAGCTTTTTTCTTGCTTTTATGGCTAATTGAAATCACATAACAAAGCGTCACAAACAGAAGTGCAGCCACTGGCACTTGTATTCATCAAACTAATTAAATGAACTTAAGTAATTACTGGTAATTCATGTTTACGCCTTGCATTAGCCTAATACTATTGCAGGAACTATCCAGGGGAGCCAGTGATAAAACATTAGCTCCCCTGACAACAAACATATCGACACTATGCTATTTTTTTCTGCTTTTTCTTATCTTCAGCTTCATGGATTGGACATAAAGTTGGGCTATATGATTAACACATTATTCTGACTGAATGAAGCCTAAAAGAAATGTTTTATAAATGTATCTGGACAGACTTTCTGCAACAGAAATTACAGGAATGAAAACACTGTAGTTAATTTCATGTTCATTTCTAAATCCCATCTTCTGTTCAGAAATGGCACAATAATGAGACTATTTTCCTCAGCAATTTTGCGATTATTAACTGTTATTACTGAATTAAACAGTGTTTCACTTCACATGTCTGGGGTGGTGGAACATGAATAGATGCAGCTGCTTTTCAGAGTATAAATGTTGTCATTACTGACCCTGAAAACCTGAGCCCACTAAAAAAAGAAACATGGTATAGTTAGTGAGCATGTATTAGTTTATTTTTTTATGGAGACTGTGTAAATGAGGCATTCACTGAATATTATTAAATGTCTATATTGTTGGTGCATGTGTACCTTCATTTACCCTTTTTATGAGCTCTTTGTTGTGTTTTTGGGTAATAAGGAATGAAACAAGGACAACTTCTACCTTGCCGACAGAAGGATTTATTCTGTATACTGCACATGTAAATCAGATTTATTCTGTATAATGCTCATGTAAATCAGATCAGCAGCTTCATGGAGTCGAAATTACTGTATTTACCACATAGAATAAAAAAACTAACCATGGAACTGGACCTAAAAACAGGACAGACTAATGTTTTGAAGCACGTCTTGGAAGTATTTTGCGTCTATTTAAAAACAAAAAAATGTTTCCTGAGATAAAAGAAACTATTTGTCAGATAAAACAGATTTTTATTTGATACATGCATACAAAAATATGCATGTAACACAATAAAAAGGACACAGAAATTACACCCTACTCTCTTTATTCTTTCACAGGTGCGTTTTGTGAATCAAAGTAAATATGCAAGGCAGAATGTTTCACAAAAATGGCCGCTGTTGCAAAATCACTCACGATTTATTTGTCTTTACATGGGCAGGTTCTGCACGTAATGTGAGTTGGCACGATGGGTTACGTGCGAGACTTGGAATGAGACTGCTGATTCATGAAAAACGCACGTCTGCATTTGGAAAACCACTAGGATCATCACATTTAATACAGGGTCCTTATTTATAGCTCTACATAAGACCAGTTACAACCAATGTTTTCCAGATCAAATTCACTGAAACTTAGGTAGATTTTCCTGTCCCAATTTTGATCCTAATATTTGATTAAAAATTCATTAATTTTGGGGTGGCTTAAAGCAAGAGTATATATATTTTTTGCATTTATCTGAGGTCATCATCAGGTACATCCAGGGGAGAAATATGTCTAAAATTCTCTTTTATTATTGGGTCTAAAAAGCTGTGAAAGTGCCAGGAACCAAAATGAACCCAGTTTCATTGAAAAACTCTTAAATAAATAAAGTGATAAAACATGTAAACCTGTGCAATAACACCAAACACATCCTCCACAGACTGTGCATTTTCAATCACAATGTCCAATTTTTCTAATCCATCCACATCAATATTTAGTTAAATAAAAGATTTATACACAGACTCGCATACCTGTAAAAAAACAAAAACCTTGAGAATTTGGATATTACCTCATTACCATTACAGAACATTACCGCATCTCATTGCCATTTATCCACAAGCACATCAACAACTGTCATTTATCAAACTACATGTGTGTGCGTGCGTGCATGCGTGCCTGCCTGTGTGTGTCAATGCACCACAATTCACAGAGAAACAAAAAATAACTTCTAACCATTGACTGTAATACAATTTTTATGAAGTTTTCTGAACGTTTATGTAATAAGTCATTTAAAATTTAGGGAAATACTTGTTTGTTACCTCCGCTAGGAGGTTATGTTTTTGCCGGCGTTGGTTTGTTTGTTTGTTACCAAAATAACTCGAAAACTTATGGACGGATTTTCATGAAATTTTCAGGGAAGGTCGGAAATGGGGAGATCTGGAAATAATTAGATTTTGGCAAAGATCCGGAAGAGATCCTGGATTCTTTATCACTTTGAAATTTTTGTGAACATTGCGGTCAATGGGAATAGCAAGGCTTGACGGAGGTCTGCGCTCTCCGAGTGCTTTTCTAGTTGAAAATAAAATGATGAGAAACGGTGATAAATTACATAGGAAAGGTTAAATGTAGAGATTAATAAATTTGTGGTAAAAGTACTTCACTATGAAAATATGTAAATATAAAGACTTCACAACTAGAAAGTTATGAAGTGACATTGATGTTACTGGAGCTTCATCAGCTTTTCCCTTTTAAAAGAGTGATATTTAGTTTATTTTTAATTTTTTAAATTTTTTTAATTGAAGTAAACATTTTGAAGCATTTCCCTGTGGTCTGCATGAACCGTAAATGCTCTGCTTGGGTGTGAATTCTTCATTAATTCAACTCCACAGGTCCATCTTAAACCCTATTTCTGAGTCATGGCACAATAAAGGTCATTTTGGGCACCGGTTCTTTAAATTCACATGAGGCACTTCACCCCCCCCTCCACTTCAGGTTCTTGACTGTGCTTTCTGTCCCGTTCAACCACTTGTGTTTGTTAATACAACCAACAACTGAACATTTCAGGTAATAAACTCACTGTTTGGACATATATTCAGTATGGACCACAACCACTGCTGCTAATATTTATGTTGTACTCGGTGAAATGTCTGTCGAAAGTCTTGACCTTCCTTGTGCAAATGTTGTGAGTCTTAAAGCTTAACAAACTAAGCAGGAATTGAAATGAGTTGTAGAAAAACCCACTCAATTTTTGCTGGAATGAATACAAAGATATCTTTGCTGCATCTGGAGCATTCAAATTCAAACCTTTTAAACTATTAGGGTCCAAATACACAAAGAAAAGAACCAAAGACTAATCAAAGTGGGTTTAGCAAAATGTGACCCCTTTAATAGTACAAGACAACTACTATAGCTTTCAGTAATTTGCTACGTAGCATATATCACACTATGTACTGTTTTACCGTTTCTAGTCATTCCCTTTTTCACTTTCTGGAGTGATATGACATCTGTTATGTTTTTCTTTATGTGTAGATTGTTTTGAATCTACCTCTTGTGCTGCCTCTCAGCCAGGTCATCCATGTTCAGAATCCTAATGAAACCTCAGCTGAGACAGACCTATTGTTGTTCTTATGACGACCAGTCAAAGTAATGCAGACCTATAAACAAGCAAATAGATTTTTTTTTTCTTTAATGTCTCCATCCTTAGTTGATACCACATTTCCAGAGTGTGCATGGGTGTCACTTCACTCATCTGGTATCTGACGCATTAGCCTTTATTGCTCTGGAATTGTGATTATAGTCATCATAACACCCTCCACCTCATTTGCACATTCTGACTCATACGACCAAACACTCTTTTCAAGGTGTTTTATCAGTGGCCAAGAAAGTGTGATCTCATCACCAACTGTTGAAGCTTTCCTGTACCTCTGCCACTCTTTTAATGTCTCTCGTTCTCCTCAGAGATACTCAAAGCAAGGTGAATTGGCTCTGGGCAATATTTTCATAAAAATGTCGATTTACTGAGGGTTTAAAGGTGGGGTCCAATATGGTTTCCTGGAACATTTGTTACTATATTGCTTAAAATCCCCTTCACACCCCGATTACAACCAATTAATTAAATGTTCTAACCCAAGAATAAAAATATATAGTCACCCATGGAATAGACAGGACTGAAAAAAACACACC
>JAPTYR010000011.1:7621162-7631686 GCA_029814505.1 Siphamia roseigaster
AACATCAGTACATGCATCACACCACAAATAAAAGGTATGGACACAAGATCAGAAAAAAAAAAAAAAAAAATTGCGAGGACAAACTAAGTAATAAAAAATAACAGAATCAAGTCCTGTTCACAGGGAAGAGTTGAAGAGCCGTACAGCCCGAGGGAGAAATGACTTCCTCAGTCTGTTTGTGGAGCAGGACAGAGACAGTTTATACCGTTACCATGGAGACAGTGCAGTAAGAGGACCCAATAAGTCTGTACAATTACAGTAGATTTATTCTTTGTAAAAAACATAATAGTGCTAAATAAACATTGCAGTCATGCCTGTTTCTTTCATATTTCATTGTATGTCAATATTTGCAAATTCTTATAAAACCAAGCTCATAACTTAAGTACAGTATTTTTCATATACTTTAAGAAAATGGATATCCCATAATTCAAAAATTTGATGTGATAGACAAAAAACTAAGAACAGTTTTGATTCTGCACCCAAAAATGAGTTAAAAACAGCTGCCAGACCTAACTCAACAAAAATGGTGTTCCCAGGTGCTATCAGAGCATAATTTATAGACCCATGGAGAAGATGGAAAGGTAGATTCATGGTTGGATAGGTTTGGATTAGTGTCAGTGATTGAACTAAAATGCTATGTTGTGAACAATTGTTGCATTACATTGGTCAACACCAAATTTACTGTTGAAGGTTTTTTTGTTTTTGTTTTTTTAGCTGACTCAGGATCATTTTGATGTACTGAATTCAGAAATCACATTAGTTTTGTTCAATCAGGTCAACTTTATGAACTAAGCTACGTATTTTTATTTTTTTATTACCTTTTTATGGGTATTTTCACCTCATATGATTTAAAATTGTTTTATATTTATTTACAATAAATGAATTCTGAAGATTTTACATGTACCAACTTATGGCTAGTTGTTTTTTTTAATATCACAGGTGAACAAAATCACTTGTGAAACCAAAGTTCATGCCCTGAATTTTGCACAATGACGACATAATGTTCAATTTACATGTACTTACCTTTATCAATGTCTATTATTCAGGTTACAGACATTGACATTTTTAACATTTAATTAATACATTTTGTTAGAAAATATTAACAAAAATCAATGGATAATGTCACAAATGTAATCAATTTAGTCAGAAGATCAGATTTTTCAAAATTAAATTAGCATAAAAACCTGACCTGATTGAAATATTGATGTCGTTTTTTGATTCAGTGATGCAAAATGGTCTTAATTCAGTTAAAAAAGCATAGACAACTTTTTTTTTCTTTTTTTGGTAACAGTGTTATTTATTAAAAAATTACAAACAGTATTAGTCAGTGAAGGACATTCACTCTTCATTCAGGGCTTTTTCCTCCACAGGGTCCATCAGAAAACTGACATGGGGAAAAATATCAACACTAACACAAAGTTCCTAAACATGTAAGACATGACAAATAATTTACAATATCTTTTCCCCCACCATCATCCAGTGCAATATGACTAATATGATGCTAAGGACTTGGACTAGCATCTCTGGAATACTCCCTGTGCTCCAACGCACACAGCCACCATGACTAAAAAAAAAAAAAAAACTTAAATACAGTCACAAAATACTTTATTACTTCTCACAACTGTAAATATGTCACATTCGAAATGTGTTCAACCTCATTTCTCAGCTAAAATGTATCTTTTTTTTTATCTTCTTCTTCTTATTATTATTATTGTTACCAGTATTACATTTTTCCCTCTCTCCCTCATATTTGAACAGGACAAAACTCATACTGATACAGATTTATGTAACAGACAATTATACAGTATATGCAGACTAGGAAAAATTACTCTTCTATCTTAATTTAATGAGTATGTTTAAATATCTCAGTTATCGAACACAGAATATGTTAAAACTGGGAAAAAAATTATAGGAAAAACAATATGAACACAAAAAAACAAAAATTTCTCTTGTGCTTTTCCCCCAATCTTTTTAAAATATATTTATCATTATTAATATTTATTTGTATATAGTTAAAATCAAAACATGTTTATACGATGATTTTCTGAAATGAAAATATAGTGTATACAGTACCATCGCAAATGATGCTTATATTTCGACCACCACTATCCAAACAGGTATGCATTTTACTTTGAAGGAAACAGACTTAGAGCTTCCTGTGTGACTGCAGTTAAAAGAAGTGTACTTCACTCTGCACTCACTGCTTCAGCATCCAACAAACCGAGCGCGAGGACTGAAAACATTACTGCACTGGTATCAATGAATTCTTGGGAATTGTAGTCCATGTGCAAGAAAACAGTGTTAATAGGTGCCGTGCTAATGATTTAGGACTACAATTCTGGATAAACGGTTTTTATAGGCGGGTTCTATAAATATGTAAACAATAAGGAATCGGAGGTAACTCGCTAAATTGTCAATGCCAACATTTAAGTCACTATCAATACAACAAGAAACTACACATTTAGAATAAATAAAACGTGTGTTTGAAACTATTAATATCTGTTGTTTAGGAACAACTAAGACTGTGATGTAAGAGGACATGTTGACAAGCAGCCGATGGACAAAATTTACTTTTCCATACCTACCGTCACAAAAAACCCAATAATAAATGAATAAAATTATATTTCTAAGATGTCCATTTTCAGTTAAACCAAGACCAAATAATCAATTTGAGATAATGACTCTGCATGCAAGTATTATTGGTTGAGTTGAATTTTGTGGACATAAAACCAACAAGACAGAAAAAAAAAAAAATATATATATATGATTGGAAAAAAATGCGAGTAATTTATTAAGTCAAGGAATCTCCGTGTTTAATTATATAATAATATTAATAATGCTTCTTAAAAATACTGCTACTACTACTACTACTACTACTACTACTACTACTACTACAACTAATAATAATAATAATAATAATAATAATAATAATAATAAAAAGAATGGATTAGATTTCTATAGTGGTTTTCAAGGCACCCGAAGCGCTTTACATTATTGATCCATGAATCTTTCGTTGTGACATTCTCCTTATTAAAGAAAGAAAGAAAGCAATGTTTTGATTATTTGTCTTTGTCCAATCAGTAATCACTGCGACAAACTATTCGTGACGTCATCATTCTGCGACAGTGAACGGCATGGTTGTCGGTCTGCTGGTTGAATCCTCAGTGTGAATAGTTGGATTAAATATTCTTACCCTTTGGATATGGATGTTACAGATGCAAACGACGACAGTTTTGGAGTAGAGGTTATTCTTCCTGACGGAGACAAAACTGCACCGTGTTGTCCTCATGGTGAGACAAAAGTATTTTAGTTTCTAGTTTACAACAACACCAAACTGCGACACTTATGACTCAATGCCTTCCTCGTATTTTGCACATACCTGCTTCAAGAAAATATGTACTATATTTTATGACCTGGGCGCGTGTGTGGAATTTTTATTTATAATTTAGTTGTTACACAGTATACAGTGAAAATGTGGAAAAACTACAATAACATAACAATATGAACAGAAAATAGCCAGGGGACAAATAAGCAAAAATAATACATCATTTTACGCAAAGACCATAAGTATTACATAAATCAGTGGTTTTGATAGCTTTTTATTTTCAGAATACTGAATACTTGAAATATAATGAGGAATTTCCATTTTAAATACTAAAAAAGAAGGTTTGTGAAAGAAGAATTTGGATTTATGATTGTGATGATTTTCTATAAACAGAATTTTATTATGTAATATTGATTTGTTACTTATGTATGATTTGTTAACTGATTTGTTAGCAGGATATGAGAAAATACCAAACAATATTTTTTCAAAGGTAAGAGAAGGATCAGAATCATGACAAATAAAAAAGCTGACATCTTGCTAGAAAACATTAGAGAACGGACATGACCAAAAAGATGTGTGGCACAAAACATCCTTTACTACTTCTAAGTGGTGCAGTAATGGTAATATTATAACATAATAAAGTGTTGAATCAAATCTAACCTCCGTTGTTGCCAATGTATAACAACTAAATCTATGCCATTATTTTAGAACTGCTTAAAATTAAACAAGATACACTTATACAATAATGTGACTAAATCAACATATAACTTTGAATGTAATTTTGTCAAAATCAGATCAATTTTCTTTATTTAGGTTTGTTATTTATTCCTCTATTTCATAAAAAAACACAACAGCTAAAATCTTTGTATTTCATCACACGAGAAATGTGTTCTTATTTGCTAATAGCCATGGTCATCCAACAAAGCTGATCATCAGCTCATCCATAAATTTAAATATTCATTATGAAGCCTACACTCCTGAATGTCTGTGATGTTTTCCAGGTCCTACTTTATTGTTTGAGAAAGTTGGCAAAGCAGGAGAGAAAGGAAGGAGGTTTTATGCCTGTTCAGCTTGCAGAGACAGAAAAGACTGCAACTTTTTCCAGTGGGAAGATGAAAAGGTAAAGATGCAAATATCATAAACTGCCTGAGTGCAAAAATAATGTTTTTTACTTTGCTCCACATGTGGACAGGTGTCAGAGGCCAGACTGTCAGCCAGAGAAGCAGAAAACCAGTCAAAGAGACCTCCTTTCACCCAGGAGGAATACTGTACCAGGTAAGAAGGTCACATGGCTTCTGCTGAAGTAGACGCTTTTGTTTGTCAAATATATTTGACATAAACATTACAATAGGACATTAGAAAAATATGCAAAACATACATGATTACTTGAGTCCTAAAAGCGTTATGCTAAAAGTTTCATCATTGTTGATTCCTGGTCTGAGTCAATTTTCTTTAGTCCTTATGACATTTTAATTTTACTACATCCCACACCAATAATGATTTTGTCCAAACCCCCAAATTATTTATGAAAAATCTGAATTTTTGTGAAACTCGTGGTTGCTTTGACTTTAGTTCCCGTTGACGTTGCGTCTTTTTGCTTTGAGGGCACCCTGCTTTTAAACCATAAGATATAATCACTAATTTAGAGGGTTACTTAATTTTTTGAGGAATTTTTGGATTTGAACTGATTAGTGTAAAATATACAGTGTAAAGCTTCAGGAGGCCTGCACTGCCTCCTCCATAAGCATGATCCAGAATCAGAGTGACTGCAACAGTGGTAGAAATGCATAACATTTTCTGTTGAAAAACTGTGCTTTTTACGGAACGTCATTTAGCTAAGGGTTTAATAAACGATCCAAATGGTTCATTCTTGGAAACATTGTTAATTGAATGACATAGTAGTAAAAGTGATGTAGATACAGATAATACAATGAATTTAAATTCCGTTATGGTTTGGTACTCTTGAAAATACAAGTTGTGAAAATAACCTGTTACCAGATATTACATGTGAGTTACTCATACTCATATGTGAGTTGTTTATGTAACAAATATTAACTTCATGCTTCTTGTTTTGTACTGCATCTGTCTTGTAAAATATCATATATATATAATAATAACAATAATAATAATAATAATAGTTGTATAATTTTTGACAAGTTGGTCAAAAATATAGTTCACACAGTATTTGTATTTATTTTTTTAAATTATATTACTGCCCCCTAGTGGTCTGGTGACTTAATGGCGAGTCAAGATACAGTCAAACATTTAAATTAATCCTTCGTGTTATCATTTAGCTTAATAAATTATGACAAATTCAGTTTCAATTTATTTTACTTGAGAGTGACAGTGCAAGTGAATGAATAGAAACTGTGTACAAACACAGCAATGTAAAGAAGCCAGAATGTAGCCTAGCCACTGGCTAATCTGTTGTTCCATGTAAATGTTCCTAAATAAAAATACAATGTAATACAATACAGTAAAAAAAAAAAACAAAAAAAACCCCACAATTGCATACAATATAATAAGTAGTCATGATTTTTAGCAGTATAAAATATCAACCTTATTTTTGTTGTACTTGGTGAAATTGCAAATGTTCATGTAATATTTGTCAATTACATTGAAATGGTTGTGATTCAGATCAACACGCCTGTCAGTCACAGTCACAGTCACACATAAAGTCAGATTATCAAACAATATTTTTCAAGGTTTCTAATTGTTCCTGCAGGTTTTTAAAGTTTGTTTCCCTCCCACCGGATGCCAAAAAGTTCTGCCAGGATTGTCAGATTCTGCTGCTGCCTGGAGAACATGAAGCCCACTCCTCTCACAAATCCACAGCGGTCACTACAGCGCAGCTGAGGAGGCCCAGTGTGCTGCTGCATCCCCTGGACAACAAGAAGAGCAACGCACAGTACCTGTTCACTGACCGCAGCTCACACTTTCTACTTGATGCCTTGGTTGCTCTGGGTTACAGGAAGGTGCTGTGTGTGGGAACACCCAGGTAAGGCTGACTCTGCACTTGGATTCCACATTATTTTATTTACTGGCTGAACACACGACACAATATTAATCTTAGGGGCTTAATTTTTTTTCTTTTTTTTTTTTTTTATAATAGTATACTTCATAATAATAACAATAATATCCTTCTGAGGCCCAGCAATATATGTTTGTCCTTTTGTAGGGGACAATAATTTAACAGCTTTACAAATAAAAAAAGACTGCAAATGACATTCTATTAAAAAAATTGATCAATTAAAAAAATGTATCTGAAAGAACTGTTGTGTTGGGTGCCCAATCAATACAATTATTTAATGTAAAAAAACAAAAAAGCCAAATATGCATTCTATTAGGAGCTTAAGTTAAACAGAAGAGGTTGTAAAGTCCAGGTAAAGAGCAGGTTGGCACATTGACGATGCTTACAGGCTCAAAATATTCCACTTTTTCTCATTATTCTGAAAGTGCAGTATTCTAAAGGAGCTTGATTAACAGCCTGTTTTTTTTTTTTTTTTCATTTATCCAGAAACATATTGATATGTTTCATTTTTTTTCATTTATAAAAGTAGATGCACTTCATCTTCCAAACAAGTGTGGGTTTTTGTTTTTACTGTAAACATCACCAACTGTTACATATGTGCTGCACATACGTATGTCAAAAAACTCAACTAATATAATTACTCACATCTTAATCTGTAAATGCTTTAGCCAGAGTAAGGACTAATCCACAATATCCAAACATACCGTCATGGGAAAAAAAAGAACAATTAGATCATCAAAAGTCCTCAGAGACAATGGTTATGAAATCAAGTACTAACTCCTGAATGTATCATGTGACTAAAACAGACAGAAAAACATGGAATATATAGAAGCACTGTTTTTGTCAGAACAATGACATGGATATTAATGTAAGAACTGAAGTGATTTTGGTTTTTAATCAAGAAAACATGTTAAATTGATAGATATCAGTTTTTAAATGGGTCAGTGTATCTGTTGGCTATATTGTCTTGTTCCTCTCACTTTATTTTCTAAACCCCACTATACGTAGAGAGTTTATTCAGTTGTCATTGATACGTCATAGATACTCGGTTTCTGTACTGAAACTGATTTATTCTTCATGTACAACTCGACACATTTGTAGATAAGAGAGCTCTCCCTACTGGTGTGGCATTACAAGCACCAAATTACTCACACATCACATTGGCAATGGAATTTTCATTTGGAAACAAAAGAAAAACGAGTGGTTAAATGATTCTTATTTTAAAATAGTCAAATTAAAATTGAATTTCAAGGCGTTTTTCTTATTCACTGTCAAAACAGATAAACCAATTTATTAAAAAAAAACTGATTGATTTTTTTTTCTCTTTCTAACAACAAAAAAGGAACTTACTACCTTACAGAAGTAGAAAAACTGATTTTTCTGAGACAAGATGTCATTTTCAAGGAAAGAACATTACTGCCTGGGACACAAAGATACTTATGAATAATGGGTTTCTAGGAAATCTGGACATCATAGACATGCTCCCTCCATGAATGTCTGTGAACTCCAGATTTTGTACAAACTGGAAGATTCGTACAAACTCATCGTTCAAAAGAGTCTTTGTGACTTAGGCATTAGTGCTCTTTTCTTGAAAATGACAACATCCAGTCTTAGAAAATCTAAAACAAAACAGATGTTTTATGGTTTGTTTTGACGTTTCTGTCAGGTAGTAACTTTATTTTTTTTTAACAAAAATCAGTCCATTTTTTAAATTTGGTTTATCTGTTTTGACACTGAAAAAGAAAAAACACCTTGAAATTCAATTTTAATTCCTCTATTTTAAAACAAAAATCAAATTAAGCACGAGTTTTTCTTTTGTTTCTGAAAGGAAAATCCAATTACTAGCTGATACACCGACCTTAAATTAAACAGTTACGAGCTATTTATGTTGTGATTATTTTTGTTGAAACAAATGTAACTTTAATTGTACCAAGAATTAAAGTGAACAAGAATAAAAAATAAAAAAAACAACAAAAAACAAGAGCGGTCTAATAATTTTTTTCTGTATGCAACTGTTTGCATAACCCACAAATATTGCAATAATTTTTCATTCATAATAATGGTAGAATAATAGTACACATGTAAGTGTTAACTATTGAGCTTAGGTTCAAGTGAATCAGAATCACCCTCTACCCTTTTGCTATTTTTTGGGGAAATGTGAAAGTTATAAAACACAGAAAAGACAAAAATACATTAAAGTTCTACTAAATTGCTCTTAACATACCAAAATCATCCTAAAAGCCTGGTGTAATATCATGACCTAGTGAAGTAAAGCAATGTTTCAGTCACTTATGATGCTGCCTGTGTCAGACTTCAGGAGCTGATAAAGTTACGAAACCTGGAGAAGAAAGACGATCCAATGAGGAGCCTCCTGCTGGACATAGACTTCAGGTTAGTTCACTCTGTCATCATGTTATATATGTACACTGATGGAAATACTTTACATATAATCATTACCCCACTTCCCAAAGGGGAGAGGGGTATTGTTTTGAGTTCATTTTTATCCCACACCTAACGAAGTGAGGGCGTGGGATATTGGCGGCACCTTGTCTGTCCATCTGTCTGTCTGTCCGTCTGTTCCAGTATCTTTTCCGGGCCATATCTCTGCATCTAATGGGAGGATTGGGACGATATTAGGCAGAAACATTCCTCATGGGGTCTAGTTGTGCCTTTTGGGGTCACTGAACTTTGGCGTGGGATATTGGCGGCAACTTGTTGCTGCTTCTTGTTGAGTTATGTTGCAGACAGACAGACAAATGTCGACAAAAATACAACATCCTTGGCGAAGATTCCCAAATCCCAATATGGGGGAAACTGAGGTCTGTGCTCTCCTAGTTCTTTTTTTCTCTTTATTATTATTATTATTATTATTGGTGAAATGATTCCATATGAATAATGTCATCATTTCACAAACTCTTCCAGCGCTAACACTGGACAGTTAACACTGGACAGTTAACACTGGACAGCTAACACTGGACAGTTAACACTGACACTGCCGTGGCAGAGCTAACAGATCACACCACTTTTTAAACCCATATCTGTTGATTTGATTCCTTTTCTGTCCATTGGAATGAACGCTGTGCTTGGCTTTAAACATCTGTCATATATTATGTTTATGAACTGAAGAAAATGTGATGTTTCAACCAATCGTGAACATTCACTTTGATATAAAGGTTTGTCTGGATTTGAAAAGAACTCTGCATCTGGATCCTCAGTATTTTTAAGGAGATGAGTCAAGTTTTAACAGCCAGGAGACCGAATAATATATCACCACCTTCCTAAAATTAGGCCTTTATTTACATTTTAAATCATCTGCTCATGTCTAAACATTTCAGTTTTTTTGTTTCCTGAAATATCTGAAAACGTGACTTTGGTAATTATTTTAAGAAGGTGAAGATATAGCCATGTAGCGCCTGTAATGTAACAATTTCCTGAAAATGTAATAAGATTTGTACATAACGTGATTGAAAATGTAATAAAACCCAATTATATAATTCCATCCATCTTTCCATTATCTACCGCTTATCCGGGGCCGGGTCGCGGGGGCAATAGTCTATGCAGGGAGGCCCAGACATTCCTCTCCCCAGACACCACCTCTAATAATGTAAATATTTCACCAATTATGTAATAAAATATCCTAACTGATAATGTAATAACATTTGTACCAATAATGTCATACCTTGTGACATTATTGGTACTTTCGATTTTCGATTGAATTTAGTGCAAATTTTATGACATTTTCAGGCATTTTTACCTTTTCAGGAAATTATTACATTACGAGCCTCAATAGGGTAGCCCCCAAAATCCCCCTTTTTCTCCTAATTTAAATCCTGCGTTTTAAACTTCTACTAGTTAGTATAAATTCATTAACATTTAGAGGTTGAACAACACCACAGAAAAATCCCCTCTCTCTCTTTATTAATCCAATAGGATAAATCAGCAGAAATATTAATTTTTGAATTATTTATTCCTTATATGCCACAGGTTAAACTCTTTAAGCCCTAATGCGTCAGTGCTGACACATTCTGAATGGATGGTTTAGTTTAAATATTCAGAAAAAAAAAATCAACTGTTTTTGGTTGGGTTTTTTTTCCTGTTTTTTTTTTTTTTTTTTTTTAATGAATTTCGTTTTAAAATAATTTTTTAAGTTGTTTGTAACAATAGGCTG
>JAPTYR010000011.1:8136050-8149133 GCA_029814505.1 Siphamia roseigaster
ACTAATAATGGTTATATAAGAGCAGCTTCATGCTGGTGCGATAAGCTTAATGTTTTACATTCAATTTACGTCTGATCTGATTAGTCGACTAATCGAAAAAATAATCAATGATTAGTCGACGATCAAAATAATCGTTTGTGGCAGCCCTAGTAGTGATCAAGTCAGATTTCATCCAGTCAGCATCTCATTTAGATTAGAATAATCAGTGTTGGGAATGACTACCTACATGTTAATAGCGTTAGGAAATTATATATATAAAAAAAAAAATTTAACTGCAACATGTTATAGCTCCTGAGAAACATATGTAATTAAGTTACAGTTACCATTAAAATGCTCGTGACATTGAAAGAATCTGATACGTAGAATACATCATTCACTCTGTCATGTTGTATGAGTTACAATGTGAAAGAAATCCTGCATTTGCCAGGTTTGTATATCAGCAAAACTGATGCGAGAAAGACTATTTGTTTTTTTTTGTCCAGTTGTTAAAGTTATCACAAAGGAATAGTTGGATTACTAATTATTCTCAGCAGGGTAACTAGTAATCTGTAACCTAATACATTTCAAAGTAACACTCCCAACACTGACAACGATCTACGTGACACCAAGACATGCAACTTTCACTTAATCTGAGTATTACACAAATAACACTGAAACAATTATTAAAGATGTCAGTGATTAGTAGTACTTAAACTTAATATTGAACTTAAATTTCCAGGACACTTTGAATACTTTCCGAGCATTAAGTGTACCTGGTGTTAGTTTATCATGGCCATCTGTATTTGTGATCATGTGCATGTTTACTTGCATCATCCATGGCATGTTAATGATTTCATCCAGAACACGGTAAGTCTCGATAGTCATGCTCTGACTCTTACCCTTCGTGGCGTCTTTTCTTCTGTTGCTTTGACACCTTCTGATCTCTTCACAGGGGAGTCTTTCTCACAAACACCGGTTTGTGAAGCCAAGTAACTTCTAGTTATTGATTTAAACTGAAGCCAATCCTCATACTCTGACTGCGTCATTTGAGACCAATTAGGACTGGCAGGTCCTCCTTCTAATAATGTATCACTAGTAGTTTTGTGAAATCCTGATAAAGTCTGCTCAGGTGATGAGGTAGATGTCACATGACTCACGTTTCCTGGTATAGAGACTAAAGTACTCAAACTTCCCTCACAGTATAAGCCTGATTCCTCCTCTGACTCGATGCTTTGAGGGCTCAGTGGGCGTGGGCTGTCATCAATCCAATAATCAACAGGTAAAGCCACAAATTCAGACTCTGAAGTCAAAGACACAGGTGAGGACGATCTATCTGAGGGACCTACATCCATAAAATATGAGGATAATATTCTCATAAACATGGGTACTGGTGAGTCCGGCATGAGTCTTCTGAACTCACTGATAGACGATATGGATTCAGGTGAGGATGGCCTCTCCGTGTCTGTGGTCGATGATGTGACAATAAACTCCCACTCTGAGTATGAACCAACAGATTCAGGTGATGATGACCTGATGGAGGTGGTATATGTGTTTAATGATGTTGTAAATTGAAGCACAGGGGAATCAGGAGACAGCGATCTGTTCACATTGTGCTCTGTCATTGATTCTGGAGATGAAGCTCTTTTGTCAACCATGTACATGGCTGATTCCAGTGACATAGGTCTGTATTCTGGCTCTGATTGAGGTGATAGTGACCTGCTGTTCTCATTCTGATCCTCTGATTGTTCAGACTCTGGAGATGATGCCCTGCACTCTGCAAATTCCAAATCAAGTGGCATATCATCTGTATCTGAAGCTACATTCTCAGGTGAATATGATGCTGATCTCAGGAAGGTGATGCACTCAGGCAGTGTACTCCTAAATTCTGGCAAAGGAGAATCAGGTGATAGTGGTCTGAACTCATTAACTGATGTTACAGATTCTGGTGACGATGCCCTTACTTCTACCTGCATGGCTGAATCAGGGCTCATGGGTCTGTACTCTGCTGAATCTGGTGAATAACAAAGATTATCCTCTGTAACAGACACTGAAACATCGGCCTCTCTCTCATCATGACGAGTTATTAATTCAGTTACCTCAAACATGTACTTAGTCTGCCTGTAAGGAGCTGTTCCCGAAGAAAAAACATGTTCAAGCATTGGAGGAAGGGACTGTGGGGCATTGACTTGAGTTGAGTCTGTCATGAACTGACTTCTGATCTCTGAAGGAGGTTCTAAAGCATTAGCCGCTTCTTTATTTTGATCTTTAAATGAATCATCTGGTTCATCATCTGGGACGCCCCTTTCATATTCTATTTTGCTGCAGATAAATTGCATAAATCCTGTTTTACTGGCAAAAGTTTCCCCTGCATACTGAGGATCCCGTACGTGGGAAATTAACTTCCACAGCTCAGAATCATAAACTAGGCTGTACTCAGCCACCTCAATTGCTGTTTCTTCACATGAAGTTGGAGGTTTTGGTTCTTCACTTGGGACTTTTACTGTTTTTATTGATGATTTGGGTGATAACCTTAACCCTTCTTTATCTGATTCAACTGACTCTGGTGATGCTGATCTCTCCACTGTACAGAACAGGTCTGAAGTTTGTGATAAATCATCTGAATCAGATAATTCACAGGGTGAAATATTTGTCATAGTACTGAAGTTTTCTACAAATGTCTCTGCAAAATCAGGTACTGGTGATTCAGGAGGCAGGGGATTACATTCATCATCTGAGTGAGGAGATGGTGGTCGCTTATCTGTATCTTTTATATCTAATGAGTCTGGGAAGTCACATTCTGTGTCTGACAACATGGATTCTGGGGAAAAGCACTCATAGTAGGTCTCTGCTATCTTAGATTCATAAATATTTTGTGTAAATGATGGAAGAGGTGAGTCAGGAGATAATCTCTTGTATTTATTCAGTGATTCGGTAGATTCTGGAGATATGGATCGGATATTTCTAAGCAAGGTTAGTTCCTCTGGTGACAGGGGTTTGTATTCTGGTATGGATTCAACTGATGGTGGCCTCTGCTCTTCCTCTAAATGTACTGACTCTGGAGAATCGAATCTATCCTCAAGCTCATAATTCATGGACATGATCAACTCAGTCAAAGCATACTCAATATCTGAATCAAATGATTCAGGTGAGGGTGATCTGTACCCAACATTCATAAAAACATACTCATGTCCTGCTGGTGTATAATCAGGTAAAGGTGAATCTGGTGATAGTTTCTGGTACTCATCACCAGACGCTCCTGAACCAGGAGAGGAGAGTCCATCATCATAAATTGGTGACCTGAGGCTGACAACAATATATTCTACATCTGAACATTCTGATTCAGGAGATGACGATCTATATCCAAAAAGAGGCTCAGGTAATTCATAGTGTTGAAGCATAAAGGCAGGTACAGGGGAATCGGTTGAAAGTCTGCTGGATGCTCGAGATTCAGGAGATGAGGGTCTTTTTTCGAAGAAAGTCTGCAAAGATGATTCTCTGTCACTACCCAAGTCTGAGACCTCTGACTCTGGGGAACAGGATCTGAAATCCATATGGGAAATGGTATGCTCTTGTAATACCTGTACAAACTGAGGAATTGGTGAATCCGGCGAAAGGTGTCTAAATTCATCTTCAGAGGCAGTTGAACCAGGAGATGAAGCTCTGTCTTCACAAAGCCAAGGGCTACACAAATCAGTCTCCAAGTCCTCATTTGAACCAACTGATTCAGGTGATGTGGATCTATATAGGACTCTAGTACACTGAATGTGAGTGTACTGTGGAACTGGAGAGTCTGGGCACAAATACTGGCTTTCATGAAATGATAAGATTGACTCTGGAGAATCTGGTCTCTCTTCTGTCTCAAACAACTGAGACACTAAGGGTGCAAATTCTATATCTACTGATACTAATTCAGGGGATAAAGAGCCATCATTGATAATATCACAACATGGAGCTGGAAAAGCTGGTCTGAAATCAGGTATGGGAGAATCAGGTGAAATCCTGCTGGACACTTGAGATTCAGGAGATGAGGGTCTGTTTTCCATTAAAGTTTGCAAACACGATTCTATGTCTGTTTCTAAATCTGATACAACTGATACAGGTGAGCAAGAGCTGATACCCACATGGGAAATAAAAGACTCTTGTAATTCCTGTGTAAATTGAGGAACTGGTGAATCTGGTGAAAGGTTTCTAAATTCCTCTTTAGAGGCAGTTGAACTACTAGATGAAGATCTGTCTTCCCAAAGCAAAGGGATATACAAATCAGTCTCTAAGTCCTCATCTGAAATAATCGATTCAGGCGATATGGATCTGTACCTGACTGTAGTTGGTACGAAACTAAAGTATTGTGGAACTGGAGAGTCTGAGTGACTTCCATGAAATGACAAGACTGAATGTGGGGAATCTGGTCTCTCCTCAACCTCATACAGTTGACATATCAAAGGAGCAAATTCTACATCTGTCATCAGTAATTCAGGTGAAGATCTGTCAGTGATAACATCAGAATATGGAGCTGGAAAAGCTGGTTTGAAATCAGGTACTGGAGAATCAGGTGAAAGTCTTCTATGCCTGCACAGAGACGATGAGGACTCAGGGGAGGAAGGCCGATCCTCACAGATCACTGAGGAACCTGATCCCATATCATCTTCCCAATCTGATGAGACTGACTCTGGTGAAGTGGATCTACATTCTCTGGGTGTGCTAATTACCAAATGTGGCATCTGTCTGAACTCTGGAAGAGGGGAATCCGGTGAGAGAGCTCTGAATTTATTAAGAGAGCCTGTTGATTCAGGAGAGGATGATCTTAAGTCAGGAATTAACCTCAGTGATGCAGGTGAAAGAGGTCTATACTCTGATTCAGAATCAGGTGACAGAGGTCTGTCTTCAACATCTGAAACTAATGACTCTGGAGAATCTTGTCTATCTTCAGCATCTGGAGGTCCACAGATCAAAGGTGCATACTCAACATCTGAGGAAAGATCTGATTCAGGGTATTCAGACTCTGTCCTCAAACCAACAAATGAAGGAAAACGTTCCACCACTCTTGTTCCAAACTGAGGAACAGGTGAATCTGGTGCCAGAACTCTGCACTCATTACTATCTTCCACTGAATCAACCGATGGAGGTCGACACTCAGTGAATGTGCCAAACAGCTCGTCTTCATAGTCTATATCTGAATAATAAACAGAGGAAGGTGAAATGGATCTGTATTCAGTGGGTGAAACGGTTCTTAGAGCCTGCATGAATACAGGTATGGGTGAATCACATGGAAGCATCCAGAACTCATTTTCAGAGCTGGGCGTCAAGGATCTTGTTTGTCCTTCAAGAAACACTGCATCCAATACTTCCACTTCAGTCTCTGAGGTTATAGACACAGGAGACGTTGTCCTGCTCCCCCCTTGTAGTACAGCTGTTGCAATTTCTTGTCCAAACTGTGGTATGGGAGAATCAGGGGACAGTGTCCTAAATTCATTAACCGATGTTACTGAATCAGGAGAAGAGGTCCTCACTAATGTAATCATCAGTGAATGAGGTGAAATCTCTCTATATTCTGAGTCTGAATCTGGTGAAAGTGGCCTTGTCTCATTTTCAGACAATTCTAGATCATGTGAATCTTTAAAATGGAGTTCTTCAGGCAAGAATTCTGATGAATCCTCAAAATCAGAAGACCCAAATTTACACTCTTTTATTTCTTGTCCATTGATAAAAAGGTCTAAGTAATGAGGGTCATACAGTTGACAAATAAGTGTGTTGGCCCTAAATGTCACACCAGCATCAGATGTCATTTCTCCCGTCATGTAAACAAATGAATCTGGAGAGTCTGCTCTTTGTGCTGTAAAGACCTCAGACATTGAGACCTCAAGCTCAGCATTTGAAAGCACTGACTCTGGTGAAGATGGCCTGGACCCAGTGACAGCTGATTCAGTCACTGCAGGTCTGAAGTCAGGTAAGGGTGAGTCCGGGGATAATGCTCGATTTTCATCTACAGATATCACTGAAGTGGGTGATGAAGGTCTGCTTTCACTAAAACGTTCAATAAAGCAAAGATCAGATTCCTCATCTGATATAGCAGGTTCTGGTGAATATGAACAAGATTGTGTAGCAGTCGTAAACTCACTATAAAACTGGAGAACTGGTGAATCTGGACCCAAATCTTTCATAGAATCTGGGGAGTCTGACCTGAATATATTTATTGATGTCAATTCTCCAGGAGTTAAAGGCCTGTATTCTGGCTCAGAATCACAAGACACTGGTCTCTCATTACCCACAATCTTCGGTTGTTCTGCTTGTACAAAACCTACATCTGATAAAACATCCAACTTCACACTGTCCTCTAACTCTCCCTTTCTAAGGCTAGAATCATCATGAATGTACTCGATCCTGGTTCCAGCATATTCAAAAACCCCAGTCTTACTACAAAATGTCTCCCCAACATAATGAGGGTCGCGTATTTGTGAAATAAGCTTCCAAAGTTCGGCATCATAAACAAGTTTATAGACCGGCACTCTGACAGCCTTTAGAGGTAAACTGTGATCCAACAGTTGTTCTGTGGCCTCTGACAATGTTGAATCTGGTGACTCTGGTCTCTCATAACTTATATATTCACTATATTCTGCATATTCAATGTCAGATGCAATTGACTCAGGGGGAGATGTGCATGGCATAACTGAAACCAATTCAATCAGCCCTGTTTGGAAATCTGGCATGGGTGAGTCACCTCTGTAGTCATCTCCAGAAATGATTGAATTTGGTGAGGATGGCTTCACCTCACAAGACAGGGGTGACACAGACACAACTCCAAATTCTAAATCTGAACAAACTGAAACAGGTGATGAGGGTCTTTCTTGCAGGGTGGTAACTGAAAATTCTGTTGCACCACACCTAAATTCAGGAATGGGTGATTCAGGTGAAAGTAATCTGCTCTCGTCAATAGAATCGGGAGATAATGGTCTGCTGTCATTTGTAAATGAAGACAAAGAAGCACATTCCAGATCTGAGGCCATTGATTCAAGGGATGAACACCGATCCAACGTAGACTGAAAAGTTAGTTCTTGAAAAAATGTTCTGAAGTCAGGAATTGGTGAATCAGGAGAAAGTAGTCTGTTTTCATCAACAAAAGCAGGTGATAATGGTCTCTTCTCATTTAAAAAAGGAGAAAGAGACCTATAGTCTAGATCCGAAGCCAGTGATTCACAAGACGAAGACTGTTTTAATCTGGACTGAACAGTTGAGTCTTCTAAAGTTGGTCTGAAATCTGGAATTGGTGAGTCAGGTGACAGTGGTTTGTTTTCATCAGCAGAATCCGGTGATAACGGTCTGTCATCTGTTAAAAATGAAGAGAGAGGTTCACATTCTAGATCTGAGGACAAAGATTCAAGGGATGAAGACCGATGTAATTGAGATTTCACTTCTGACTTTTGTAAAAATGTTCTGAAGTCAGGAATTGGTGAATCAGGAGAAAGTGGTCTGTTTTCATCAATAGAATCAGGTGATAATGTTCGCTTCTCATTTAAAAAAGGAGAAAGAGATCTATTTTCTAGTTCTGAAGCCAGTGATTCAGAAGATGAAGACCAGTCTAATCTAGAGAGAAGAGTTGATTCTTGTAACCATGGACTGAAGTCAGGAATGGGTGATTCAGGAGAAGGTGATTGGTTTCCATCAACAGAGTCAGGGGATAATGGCCTCTTCACACTTAGAGACAGAGAGTCGAACTCAAATTCATATTCATGATCTAAGGCCAGCGACTCAAGAGATGAAGAATGATTCAATCTAGACTGAACAGATTCTTGTAAAGATGGTCTGAAGTCTGGAATAGGTGAGTCAGGTGACAGAGCTCTGAGAGAACATACTGAAGCAGGAGACACTGGTCTGTCATCACATATCGCTGAAAGGTTTAAGTCTTTCTCCAGGTCTGGATCTGATGACAGGGACTCTGTTGACACTGCTCTGTGATAAAGCTCAGTGGCTTCACAGTAAGAGGAAAAGTACTGATCAATAGGAGAATCTGGAGTTAAAGCTCTCTGACTATCTACAGATCGTCCTGACTGAGGAGAATCTGGTCTGAGTGCATCCACCTCCCTGAGTGAATGCAGTGACATAGGTACGTACTCTCCTTCAGAATCAGGTGAAAGGGATCTTCGGTTAATTTCTGAATGACGACTTTCTTCTTCAGTTAACAAACATGTCTGGTTTAACTTGCTTAAATCTGTTCCTTTTTCAGTAAAGTGAACCACTCCTGTTTTACTCTGGTAAGTTTCTCCTACATACTGAGGGTCATGTATTTGAGAGATGAGTCTCCAAAGTTCTGCGTCATACACTAATTCATAGCTTGACATTATATGTTCTGTTCGAGGTATAGAGCATGACAACTCGGCAGGGGGTTGCTGATTGTCCTGTGGATTTGTATCAGAGACGACTGAGCCTGTTTCTGTTGTTTCTGGTGTCAATGAAGACAACAGAGCTTTATCAGACACTTCCATCTCCTTATGTACTGGTGGTAACTCAAATGATTCAAATTTTGTAATATCTTGCACAGTTTCATCCTCAGTTTGAGTTGCTTTCTTAGATTTTTTCTTTTTTGTAGACTTTTTCTTCTGAGTTACAGGATTGTGTTCTTCTTCATGGCATGATTTCTCTATAATTTCTTCAGTTGCCCTAACCTCAGTTCCACCTGATGGTATGGTGATGTTTCTGTCTGCCTGTGCAACATTAAGTAATTCTTCAGTTTCACAGTGTTCTTGAGGATGTTTTACATATGTGGTAATATTTTCTTCAGTTTCTGACTTCTCTTGTTCAAAAATGACACGACTGTTTGTTTCAATCAGCTTTTCAGAATATGTATTTTCTATAAATGACGTTGTTATGGTTTCAAACTCTGTCTGAGGTGCTGGTGAAGGATGTTGATCAGTAATAGTACCCAGCATAGTTGGTTTATGCTGAATCAGAGAAGAACTCGGTGACTGATACTCATCTAAGGTGCCTATTTGAGGAGACACTTTAATATCTGACACTTCAGATTGTATAGATAATGCACTTGAGTCAGATACTGTCTCTGATGATGAATGTTGTAGTTCCTCAATATCTGACAATGATACAACAACCCAATCATCATCTTCAGATACTGACGCTACTGGTGTTTCTGGTTTGATGACAGGACATACAAAATCCTCATGTGTCTCAACAGTAACACACACCGTCTCTGTGTGTTTTGTTAATTCAGGTGAGGAAGATATGTGTGTAGTGATAAGTATTACAGACTCAGCTTCATCTCCAGATGCAACTGAACAGGGAGTTGAAGGTCTACTGTTATGATAAAATAACGCAGGCGATGCAGTACCATATTCTACATCTGAACATACTGATTCAGGTGATGTTGTTCTGTCACCAAACATTGCAACAGTATGGTCAGGCCAGTTGTGACTGAATTCAGGTACAGGTGAATCTGGTGATAATGATTTATGTTCATTCACTGATCCTACAGATTCTGGCGAAGAGGGTCTGTTTTCACAGGATGATGTCAAATGTACTGTCTCTAATTCCAGACTTGATGACAATGAGTCAGGTGAAGTTGACCTACATCCCATAAATGTAAATGACTCTGCAACATATTGCCTAAACTCTGGAATGGGGGAGTCTGGTGAAAACTGACAATGAGCAGTGAAAGATCTAACAGATTCAGGAGATGATGATCTCAATTCACTAAAATCAGTAGGAAATGTTACACTCTCACAAGATGTGAAGAGCCAAGGCATACTTTCTGAAATAACAGATTCAGGTGATAATGGCCTGTCTTCGATATCATAGGTTAATGACCGCAATGAAACAGGTGTGTCCTCACTATAATCACTGTCTTGTGATACTGGTCTTCCAAATGGTCTCTTGTTTGAAACCATTGGTGTTAACGGCCTTTCTTCTGCTTCTGACCATACAAACTTAGCCACAGCTCCAGGGGCACATAAAAATGACTGCCCTTGATCAGAAGCTAAATCATCACCAGCTTCCCAAGGTAAAACAGGGGGTGGCAGAGGGGAAAGAGGCCTGTACTGAGGAATGGGTGAATCAGGTGTAAGAAACTTCAGTTCATTTACTGATGATAATGATTCAGGTGAAGAGGCCCTTCTCTCTGCCAGTATTTCTGTATCAAGTACAGATATACTGCTCATTGGTAGAGGTGAATCACAAAACTCCATCCAACTTTTGTCAGCTACAGAATAAGGTGAAGATGATCTAACATGACAAGAGTCAAAAATAGTATCAAATGTGGTTTCAACTGTACTAAATGTATTATCAGATTCTTCGGCTTTAAGGGCAACACAAGCTCCTGCTTCCTGCAAAACTGTCATCAAATTTCTTGACTCCCTAGAAGTAATTTCTTTGTTTTGAGGTTTGTAACTAGCCAGTAGAGTTTTTTCAGAGCTGTATTCTTCTCCTGGTACAGAAGAGAAAGTATCACTTAATGAGTGAATATCTACCTGCTCAACAGTTGAGTCATGTGACACCTTAAGGACGGAAGTAGAGGTCATAACTTGTGGTTTCTGATTCATTAAGCCTGATTTGGTAGGGCTACCATCAAAGAGATGTGTGTTAGAGGTAGAAACATGGAGATCTGAGGCAGAGGACTGAATAATTCCAAATTCAGAGTCTGAAACACTTTCATCAAGCAGTGTAGGTCTTATCACACCCTCATGTCTCCTGTCTTCAGCTTGAATTGCATCTTCAGGGAATGTGGGTAGATTCCCACTATCTGAATTTACAACATCCACATCCAATCCATACAGGACTTTATATAGTCGGTGTGAAACTTCATCCAAGTGCCTTGCAGCTGCTTCCTTTGCCTGCTCGGAGTCTGGCGTTGTAGTAACAGGACCAGAGGGAGGTGCAGAATTTGGCTCAATTATTTCACTTGTTGATTTTTGAGTAACATTCTTCATTTCAGAGACGTCACTACTTTCTATAAGCTCCATAGACAGTTTCTTGAAGTCTTGCTCAGCTTGCTCAGACTCTGTCAAGGTGTCTCCGTAGTCAGTCATAGAGAGTGGTCGACTTTCACAAACACCAGTTCGAGAGCTGTTGGATGCTTCTCGCCAAGTCAACTGTGACAAACGAGTGTCATATTCGGACTGTCTGCTTTGCAGACACTCCAGGCTCCATTCCTCGCCCCCCTCAGCCCCCTCATATCCCACAGCTCCTTCATCATCATTGGGTTCAACATTAAGGCCAGGAGATGGGTTTATCTGTGCACACAACTTGGGGCCTCCTTTGTACACAGGGTCAATTACCTGGGATCGGAGATTGTAGGGGGAGGTTCGGTACAATGTGAAGAAGGGACTTACTTGTTTATAACTGCCTGTATGAAGTGACGGGTCTGCCACTTCCTCATATATTCCTTCTGATGAGCTGCAAAAAAAGAAGGATCAATTTCAGTATAGGGTCATAGATGTAACAAATTTGAGTACGTAAGGTTTAATGTGTGCAGTCAATACAGTAAAAGTCAATATAAAAAAAATAAAGCATAATCCATTTACAGTGCTATAACCACTGTAGCCAGAACTGTTATGGTAAACAACAAACCAAGCAAGAAAACAAATCGAGAGTTTGAGGTAAGTTTTCAAAGTTTCAAGTTGACAAATTATTGGGCCCAGCATTGCAGGGGGCCGATAGATCAGTGGAGGGGGCCCAATGGATATAGTTTAGAAGTTTGTTAGGGTAAAAATCCTCCATCCAAGTGGTCCTGACCACGAGCCTGGCACTACAGAAGGAGATGGGTCCCCGGGCGCCGTGCATGGCTGCCCACTGCTCCTTACCGGTTGCCCAACAGCATCATTGGAAGGATGGGTTAAATGCAGAGGAAACATTTTGTTGTACTCCTGTATAATGACAATAAAAGTGCTTTACCTTTACCTAAATTTCCTAAAAGGCCCGAGTCTGTTATGTAAACCAGTGGACTGTATTTACGATGGGGTCATCTTGGAAGTTGTTCACTATGAGGGAAGTGATTCAGGTGTGTAAGCACAGAAAGACTAAGGCAATCACTGGGGTTTTACAAAATTGAAAAAGAAAAATTGTGATGAAAGTCATGCACTGCTTTAACATTTATTTGAACAAAATACAACGAATACAACAAACTACAACAACAATACAATGATATAAACTGTCTGAATCAGTGGTGTAGTTTGGATATGGAAGATAAATAATAATGGTAAAGAACCAGAATAACCATACCGATAAGCTAACCACCATCAGATGATCAGGGAGAGAGACTGACTGAATCCAGCAGCTGAGGAACATCCAGCTCAGGTGTGAGTCACTGGGAGATGACTTCTTTTTTTTCCCAGGTAAAACACTGCCCACACAATGCAGCCCAAACAGCAAGTGTCTGGGGCTGTCACAATTCACCAGAATTATGCGTCTCTATTATTGTGTCCTCATAGAGCATTTCCACGTCCTTTTTCTAAATTCCAAATCAGTGCATTTCCAAACGTCATGCTGTTTTTCCATAAAATCTAAATTTCTACTCAGTACTGCCCCTGCATCTACTCACAGATTCCATACATTTGATCAGTATTAACCTCATGCTACATCTAACGGTTCCTTCTTGTCTCTGTCGCACACACAACACACTGACGGAATTTCCGTGTTGCTGGTGACAGACTGCCATCACTCCCCATTTCAGGAGACTTGTGAAATGGATGACTGGGAGACAAATCAGTTGGTGTGGGAATATCATCTGTGTAATGGAATTAGGAATGAAAGTGTGAATTCAATATCTGCAGACTGGCGCCTTGGTTCGGTTTAGATACAGGTTATCAGACAAAACATTATACAGTAAGTGGAGAGTCGTATCACTGTGACTCCCATAGGGTGACCTGTTTACACCAGTTTGTATAACCCGAGCTTAGGCGTCATATCAGGAAGCTGAGGTGAACTTTTATCATGTATCAAAAATATAAGAAGTTGATGAAAATGAATGAGCTGGATCCATTTTTTTTTACTCAGTGTTGAAAGGAAGAGAGGACAACACTCACTTTCTCTCTGAGGCCGTTTTCACACCTAATAGTCCACTAGACTCGGTTCGATTGGGGACCAAAATGAAACAAATGTTCACAT